>JBBMHQ010093828.1:0-10468 GCA_037834295.1 Postelsia palmaeformis | reverse complement strand
AAGTGAAATGCCAGCGTACCCGGTACGAGAACACAACAACACAAGCAAGACAGGAAAAATAAGAACAAAAAAAAAGAGGCAGTTAAAGCCAGAGAAACAAAAGTCTGAAATGAAAGAAACGGAACAAAACAAAAACAAAACTGCCTGAACGAATTGGAAAACTTTCAGTAAAACTAACATTATTGTGCGTACCGCGAAAAAGTTATCATCCCAACTGCAAGTACACGTAACGATACACAATAATACATACCTGGTACTTCCCGACAGCCTACAGCTGGAGTCCCTGGTACACAGCAGTGATAGTTGTAATTGTTGTACTCAGCAGCTTGCAGCTTTCGTTTCAGAAGGTCGGCCGCACAACGTCGTATCAGACATACTGCTGTGTCTTCCCACATACCAGGTACACACAGCAGTGGGGTCATTCGCCGGTGGCGGACAACCGACAGCTCTGCTGCCACAAAGAAGCACCGGCAAAGCTCCTGAAACTCCTCGAGCGACTCGCAGCAACCATCTGCTCGGACCCTGAGCCGTGTTGTTGTGATAAAGGAGTCAAACTACATGAATGTATGTTGTACCAGGGAATAAGCAGCGTGCTACGTGTATGCGTGTATGTGCGCGCGAAGATACCTGCATCAGTCTAGATAATACTCGTATGTATGTATGTGATCTGTCGCTATTTTAATAGAAGCAAATACTCGGAGTAATTATCAGGAGACAGCACTTTCACCCCTCGACAGACAGCAAGTTTGCCTTGGCATGCCTTAACTGGCACCAAACTGCTAGATTTTAGTGTGGAGCACTCGGTCCTACGCCCTCGACAGCGCACGTGTTGCGTTGCTTGACATGTCCCCAGTCTCCTGGCTGGAAGGCGTGAAGGCGCATCATGCGAAGGCGACCAAACACCAAACCCTCGTACCCGTATGCACACGCCTCCTTGTTGGGGTGCAAACCCCAACCCTCAATCCCGGAGGGATCCCGCCTTCAACCATCCGCAGCTCCAGCTTACCAGCCAGCCCGGAACGCCTGTGACTTTCGCTCCCTTGTCATTACCCTCTTTGGCCTGTGCCACTCGTTTGACGCCAAGTTCGTGCTTGCAGTTTTCTCTTGACGAGTGTTCCTGAACAGTTTTCATGTCGTCCGTAGGTCGGCTTCCGGCCGTCTTCGCTGTTGGAGTGGTCCTGCTTGCTGGAGCTGATGCCTTCATGACGACTGCTGGGTGAGAGGTAGACCTCGGCGATTGCTATGTGGGTTGTTCTATCACCTCGTCGTAGTGCCATAGTCCATCGCGCTTTCACCGTGAGCTCCCACTAAGCAACATGAAACTGTTCCGAGTGCTCGGACTGCAAGAGCAAGCATGAATGAATTTCCACGCATGGCTGCCTCAAGTGCCTCGATCACACCAGGTGCATTCATTGTATGGGAGTACACGGCGCACATCACAGCACACAGCAGCTAGCGGAACCTGGCCGCAAGTCTACGCATCTGCGTGGTATGGTTGCTATAACTTATGCCCCAGCATCTTCCCATGTAATTCAAATCACGAGCACCGCTGCAGCTTTGTGTATGCCAGCAGACGTGAACGCAAAAAGAGAGCAATCTGGGAAGCAAAGCGGCTTCATGTGTAATCCGACGACAACCGACGACCTCTCTATATCCGTTTCTCACTGATTGTACACATGTGCAGCAGCATCTCTGTCGAACCTGCAACCTATCTCCGACTGGTGTGAGTAGAGCTGTAGAGCTCGCTGCGAGCGAGGCGTACTTACTTACACACCTTTCGGTTTGCAGCAGTACTAGGCTCACCTCACCAGGCATCGTGCATCAAAATACCGTAGATGGGTTTGATCAACGGCGATTGTGTACAAACGAGGTACCAGGTACCAGGTATGTAAAATATATGCGCGTCCGACGAGCGGCTGAAAAAACTTCCAACTTTGAAACCGTACGTACCGTACTATTAATACCATGGTACGACACAAAACTGTAGCAGAGATTGTGAGATTGTAAATTGTGACTCAAGGCGTGTCTTCACTTCCACCAAAGAGCATGGGAACAAGCGGAACGGGACGAGGCTGTTCGTGGTCATTCGTTCCTATCTAGAAAAACGTGTTTGGGTCCATGCAGAATCCTGGGCCTCGCCAGCCGAATCGGCACGAACGGTATCTTTTGCACATGCCACGGCAAATTAGTGTCCACGTCCATCTTCGGTGGTGTCCATCTACATAAAATAATCTTCTATTTTTTCCCGTTCGGTCGGGCCGTTCGGTCCTCCCAAACGAGAAAAAGGGGTGCAACACTTCTTCTTCCTCTTCCTAAATACTCCGTATACTGTTTTTCTCGGGCTGCACTGAATCTATATATTCCTTTCCCACAAACAATACTGGTAAGCACCAATTCTTTCGGCGTAGTATACCCATTCGGTTCGTTCCAATGCTCTCAGGGGGGGGTTCAGACACACCCTCAGTAGCCGCCCATTTTCACGAGGAAGCAAGAAATCCAAACTAGAAAGTTAAATTCCAATTTGGATTTTATTTCATTACAAAAAACGTTTTTGAGTTATATCTCGAGGAACGGCATACCGTATTATTTTGTTGGAGCTGGGAGTATCATGGGGCAGTAACGCAGGGAGGTGAAGGTTTCAGAATCCGCTGCTGCAGCAGTGTGTGCTGCAGTGTGGAAGCTGCTGGTGCTGCCGCTGTGGCTGTGGCTGCTGCTACTCCCGCTGATAGTGGCAGTGGTTCCTCTGCAGCTGCTGCTGCTGCTGCTGTGGCTGTTGCTGCCGCTGCGTCTAATGTTGCTGCTGCTGCTGTGGCGCCTGGTGCACCGGCGATCGTCCCGGATCGTCAAGGTGATACAGATGGCGCGTCGGCAGTTGGGGGTGCCGTGTTGTTTGGGTCCATTCCTGCCCTTCTCCGCGGAAGATGCCGCCGTGTTGGTTCGTGGTCACCGGTTCTCGGTCTGCGGTGTCTGTTGTTTGCCGCAAGATAGACGCCGAACCCGCGTGACCATCGGTGCTATGTCTTTCATCGTCGGTACCAACTCCCCAAATTGGATTCTAGTTTTGAAGCAAAACAAGGTCTCAGGCCCTTATTTGTTTTTTCAATCAAAACCCCACTTGCTGAATTATAAATCCTACTCGTTGGTGGTGGTACGTGTGATAGACCAATGAAATGCAAATTACATTATATATATATTTAGTTTGGATCAATTATTTTCCCAATATTTTGGGTTCAGCAGAGTAGACAATGCATTGACATTTCATCGTACTGGGTACGAAAGGCGCAACACACACATTCTAGGAAAAAATAATCGAAATAAACAGATGAAAATAAATCGAAAATAAAAACAAGAAAGTGTCGCGCCTTGTAGCAGGAGATGCGGCAGACAAGAAAAAACAGCAATACAACCGAAGGAAAGAACAAAGAAACAGAGGCATAGCAAAAAACAAACGAATACCACCCTCCGGGCAGCCCCAGCGGTTTGTGGTTCGAGTAGCGTGGACAGGTTTTACCTACTGACTGTAGTAGTCGGTCTGGTACCTTGCTGCCTTGTATGCCGTCTCATTCCTGCTTCAGTCAAAAGTGCCCCACCCCCCAAGAGGATGTATCAGGCAATACACAACAGACAGCAGGCGGTGGTATCATAGTATTCGTAGTCGTCATTGTTTTCTCGTCGACACTGCAAAAATTGTTTCGCTGGAAAAGCAGAGTTGTTGTAGTTTGGTCACAAGGCAGGAGACATCGGATCGGGCTGCAATACGCGACCACTACTTCTTTACTGACATTGCTGTAGTACCGTAAACAAAAGAACAGGCATGCGGATCAGTGGACCTTGAGTACGCACACGAAACCCAGCAGTACACAGCAGGGGCGTCAGCACCGTTCGCATCACGACATTGGAGGCGCTCGGCATGAACGGCGGCTGTGCTGCTGCCAGCAGCCGCGACTGCGCTGGGTGTCGGGGTAGACTCGTGGACTGGTCCCATAGATTGATTGTTCGTCTGTTGCTGCTGCTGTTGATATATCTCGCCTTGAGGCGCTTTTTTTGCCCACGTAATGAAAACAATGTCTCGTTTACGCAAAATATATTTATGAGAATTTGGCGAAAAATGGAGATAGAAAAGTCCCCGACAAAATCAAGTTTTGAATCAAGTATAATCGGCCATCTGGAAAGGGACTTCTGCCATTTGGTCAAAAATTGTACCCCCACGTTCCCTCGTGTGTATATGTATATACCTGGTACCTGGTATCAGGTATGCGAAAGACCAGCGCACGTTTTTTACAAGTCAGGCAATGCACCTCAAAGCTGTACAATATTTTTTTGCTGTTTCTCGATGTTTTGTATTCGTACCTCACACTTTTCAATCGCTTGTCATGTTCCCTTTTACGGTAAACTATGTGCACACATATGTACCGGCAGGCGGGTGGACGTTACCACGAACACGCAGCGACTGCAACAAGGTGTGTCTCGCGCCCCCTGTGCCCTCCGAGGCAAGCGACGAACCACTCCCACGGCCGTGTCCGCACAGCCGACGGAGAAGGCGGTGGATGTGGGGAAGGGCACCACGGACCCTCTGCTTTTAAGGACGGCACGCGGCGAGGTGACTTGCGCGACTTGGACCCTTTCCTGCTGCAATGTACAGAAACATCTACCTGGTACCCGGTACACTGGTACACATTTTCTAACTCCACTTGTATGTAATTCGACCCCTAAATGGGAGTGCGGTCCTAAAAAGGTTACTTCAAATGTTACGGAATACCAGGTGCTGTGTATACGTAGCTGTACTTATCTTATATTCCTGTACCGTGGAGCGTTGCTGTATCGTACCAAAGCTACCCTGCAGATAGGAACGACAACTCGGTGGCAATTATTTTGTTTTCGCTCAAACGCACGTGGGTCGTCTCTCGTCCACACCAAGCTTCGATTCCGCCCTGTACTTTACAATAGGTGTACCAATCGGTTGATGTATTGACTTCGCCCTCTTTGGGACCCCTTCTGAGGGATAACCAAAAAAATGGTTGATGACTTTAGGTGTTATCAACCGTGTAGGAGCTATAGAAAAGCTTGAGCGCCCAGCATTCTGGTAGGGATAAGATCGTGTTGCTTGCGCCCGTGCCGTATGATACGATTCCTTGTATTCAACCGTTGGAACTCGGACACCAACCATTGCATCATGACCCCCTTATTTTCATACAGTGGATTTGAGTACAGCTGTAATGGTCAGTTTCCATCCTCAATTCGTTAATTATGATGTCCTAACAGGGTCAAGCAAGCTTGTATTACCTGGATACGTTCACTCGACCGTTAATTAATGTTCGGCCTTGGATACGTTTACCGTACGTGCTCAACCTTTAATTGAATGATGTTGGCTCGTATAGGTATCATATTGCTTAAATACCTGGCCTTTCTTGGTTATCTGGTACGGCTTTTGTGTCACCGGTGACCGATGTCGGTGATGTTGGAGCAGGAAGTGGAGCGAGTGCCGGTGTGGATGATGCGGCAAGCCGGGAGGCACATCAAGGAGTACCGAGATCTAATTAAAAAGGTCAGCTCCTCACTGTATTGCTTACGAGCAGCACTCCCTATTTCTCGGTGTTCATTTTCAGTGTCACTGGAGCTGGGAGTCGGGTTCTTTGTGAGGTTTAAAGTATCAGCCTGTTGGGTTACCCGTACGAGATCAGCAGACGATCGACTGCCAAAAGTAGACACTATACGAGTAGCAATCCCCCCCCCCCCCCCTGGAACAGCGGGATAGTCAGGTCCAGACTAGATTTTTCCTGCCGACGACGCCATTTTTCAACGAATTAGTTGAGCTGGGATACGTCCTGCCGACGACGCCATGTGTTGAGATATTAGTCCAAGTGTAATATGTCCTGCCGACGACGCCACTTGTTAAGATATTACAGTTGTCTGTTAGGCTACTGGTAAAAGGCTGACCTATCGCCAACCCAAATTTGACGTTAAACAGGAGGCTTTAGAGCTCCGTCCTTATCAAGGGGACTCAGAAAAAAGGATGTCACCATACTCTCTCTGTCGTCGCGTCATTGCCAAGTAGTGTGCACATGTTTATCCTTGTCGCTGTTCTCAATAGCAACTGTTGCGGTTGTGTCGTGGATCATATTTTGTGGTTATGTAGGTAAGCATTGTAGTCTTGGAACCAAAAGACGCGGACGCAAAAAGCGTGCCCCCGAGTTTGGACCCTCTTCGACGAGGTGTGGCGTTGATTCCCGACGAATCAATACGGAGGTATCATAGTGTACCGCAGGTCCTATTTAATATGCCCCCCCGCAATAGTAGCCATGGTTGAAAGTCTCCGTTTGATCGTAGCAGAGTAGTCTCACTGATCCCGAGCTAAATATGTACTCAAATTCAAGCGACGGCGGAATGTTTGAACTATGCTATTATATAGCCCTGTTTTTGTTTCCGAAATATAGACACACCCACCCCTTGAATTCTGCAGCTTCAGGTTTGTTTTCCTCATATACAAACCGTACTTCCTGTATGAGACCGGATAAAACCCGTAGCATGCGCGATCGAAGTATCAGTAGTATCAGTATTTTCAGTAGTATCAGTAGTATCAGTAGTATCAGTGTATGACACACACCTTGCGAAGATAAGTGCCGATCAAATCCTCGATCTCACAGCTCTCGTTTTCTTTTACTTCTACACATGCTTGAGCTATGAATCCGACCGATCAAGTGGTCGATCCTCAGCGTTGAAACCTGCGTAATACGTCCGCCGCGCATGTCCTATATTCCTCGTGATTTTTCTTTATGGTGTTCACACCTCCGACAGATCATCTACAGGTTATCGATTCCACCGTTCATGAACTAGACATTCAGGGATAGATCCTCCATTCCTGTTTTGTCTGATCTACTGTAGCTCATGTTGCCGGATGGGATCTGTGTAATCTGCGTGATCTAGCACATGTTTCCTCGGTTGGATCTGCCCTATAAGGCAGATCCTGCCCAACTTCTCACAACGGCTGATGAGGAGCTAGATGATCTAGATGATCTGTACATAGGTAGATCGTGATCTATCCGAGGTGTCAAATGGTTTCGGACAAAACGTACGTCAGCTATTTTATCTTGTTTCTCCGTTCAAGATATATACCCGGTATACAAGTTTTCATGTATCGTCTTCTAAATAATCAGGGATGTCCCTGCATGTTTGCGCGTCGCGCGGTCCATGATTGGTCGACGCTGCACTGCAGTACCCCACCTTTCGGGAGAGGTCGGAGATCCCTGAGGTGTCTACGGAGATCTCCCTTCAGCCGTGGAGGAATTACAAAACCGATGGCGTGATTCTCTTCTCCGATATCCTCACCCCACTCCCGGTAAGAAGCGCCTCCCAAGTACTGCTGTGCATGCAGCACCATCACCATCAGAAGCGGTGCTGCCATAGTTGCGCGTGAGTACGATTTCGCTACTGTAGTTGGTGTAGTTGGTGTTGTTGATGTTTCTATTTTTGTTGGTCTTTTGGTGTGTTGTGGTTGCTGCTGTTGCTGTTGCTGTCGCTGTCTCGTTGTTGGCGCTGGTGTTGGAATCAACCAAGCGGCAGAAGGCATGCACATCTAGGATTTGAACCGAAGGCCAGGGCACAGTTTTCACAATATTATCTGAGAGGGCGGATCGACCTCGAGCGTTGTTAATGGTTGCCTCGAGACGCATGCTACGGTCGGAGCAATGTGTTATATACTATCATAACAGGTATAATATAATACATGGTGGAATACAATGTAATCTATCATACCTATAGCACCTGCAATTTGCGTGAGTTTCTAGCACAGGACCTCTATTAATAGATGTCCCCCAAGAACGGCTTGAAGAACGAGCGTACACCGACGACAAATTCCATGGCCTAGGGTTATATCCCGAGAGATGTTGTCAGAACAAACGAGATTGAGGAACAGGTCCTTCGTCGGAGAAGGAAGCCCTATCAGTCTTAGTGAGGGTTTCGCCA
Source organism: Postelsia palmaeformis (assembly GCA_037834295.1). Classification (NCBI taxonomy): domain Eukaryota; class Phaeophyceae; order Laminariales; family Laminariaceae; genus Postelsia; species Postelsia palmaeformis. Next base: position 2,506 of record JBBMHQ010093828.1, on the reverse strand, counting down.
AGACATGCCATGAATACGTATATACCAGGTATTAATAGCGTTTTTCGAGACAAGGCCAACATTCCACGTCTCATTTATTGCAATTTGGTGTGTCTTCATTTTCAGGGGATGGGCATCGATTTCACCATCGAGGAGAAAGCCGGCCCTAAGATCCCTCCGATGCGGACATGGGAAGCGGTGAGTGCTTTCGAATATTTGGACAGATACGTCATGATCTACAGAGAGATAGATCATCATCTAGATATCATCTGCTGCTGTAGTTCCTCATTTGCCGTTGTGAGAGGTTGTGAAGGATCTTCATATGATAGTACAGATCCAGCCCATATCCTCGATGGTGCAGGCTGTAATTATCCCTCTCAGCAACATGAGCTAGACCATACAGATAATACAGATCAGGAATATATAGATTATCTGCCCTGAAGGATCTAGATCAACATAAAGTGCAATGATCTATCTGATATGCATGAGGTGAGAGGAATATCCATACATGCAGCGGCGCCAACGTACTGCGTGCTGCCAGTGAACGTTCTGCTACCGGAAACACTGTCTCGGGTTGGATCTGAGAACCCTTATTCCGTCGACGGCTGTGTTTTAAGTTTGCTCTCTTTTTGAATCTGCGATGGTGCCTATCTTTCAACATTTATATTTTATGTCAGTATGTGAGCAAACTTGGCGTCCCCCTTTCTCTCTCTGTCGGCACGGTGTGCTTGCAGATGAAAACGATGCGCCCCATCGATCCGGAAAAGGCGTGCCCGTTCGTGGGGCAGACTTTGAAGGAGCTCAGGAGTGTCGTCGGAAATGAGGCGACTGTGCTTGGCTTCGTCGGCTGCCCCTACACCCTCGCCACCTACATGGTAGAGGTACGTGGAATCCTTATCACACATCGGGCAGATTACTGTGTATCTATTTATCTATTTATCTACAGATCATCTAGATCATCTGGACTTTCTCAGCTGCCGTCATAAGATGCCGTGCAGGATCTGTATATAGTACTAATCCAACCCAGGAAACCTTTGCTAGACCATGCAGATTGTACCGCTTCCACCCGCCAACACGAGCTAGATCGTACAGACCAGGGATATATCTGCCCTGCAAGATCTAGATCACCAACTGTGTGAATAGGTTGCCCATCTGATCTGTCGGATGCGTGGACCCTTTCACGCATCGGGCAGGTCATGATCTATCTGTAGTTCGTCTATTTAATGGGTACTGTGCATGTTATCAAGTTGCACGAGTACAAGTAGCTTTCTTTCTAAAAAATATTATTATTTTTTCGTTGTTACTGTTTCGCTACACGGACGTATTTTTTTAGATGCCGACGCACCTCACTTCTTTATTTGGTAGGCAGCAGGGTCTTCGTTATAAGCCTATACACGCACCTCATTTGTTGAATGGCGCGCCAACAGGCCTACAGAGCCTTCCTAATGTGCCCGATGTACAGCAGTTTCAATTCATGGTATACGCCTCTTCGCCTCTCTTGCTTCGTTGCTGACTGACAGGGCCAAACGTCGAAGGAGTACCTAGAGATCAAGAAGATGGCGTTTTTGGAGCCGGCCCTGCTTCACGCTATGCTCAAGAGCCTGGCAGACTCGATCGGTGACTACGCCAACTACCAGGTGAGGCATTACGCTGCTAGTTTGTTTCGTGTGTTTTTAGCCCTCCGGCGAACGGGTAAGACATATAACCTACATTCAGCAGTCCTGTATTGACTGTGGTGCTATCGGTCAGGAGAGCTATTAATAGCAGCCTATATCATCTATGAGGTCATTTGCAACTCTAAGCCCTACACGTAAAAACAATATACAGTGTTAACCGACTTGAACGGTCTAAAACTAAACGATCAACCCTCTGGCCGACGTTTCGTTTTTTTGACGCCCGACGCGTGAGCTGTGTCGTCAATAGCATACACGTGCCTGATACGTTTTAATAGCCTGGAATACTCCCGCCCTTCGACGGCAAAAACCCCCGTCCCGCGCAGTTTTAGACATATATGCGGTCCATACCAACGTCGCACCTGCGTCTGTGTGTTGTTGTTGGTCTCACATTAACTCATCGCCACGATACAATGCAGTCCGTGGTCGCAGGACAGGCTTCAGTAACTCTGGAGTGGAAGAAATACCTCGCTCGGAAAAAATAAACAATCAAACAATAGTACAAATGATAACTAAAGCAGATGTATGTACACCTCAGACAAAATAATAAGAAGTGAGGTCCGCGCACGTACGTATCAGATACGTGCGGTACGCTGTAAAAGTCGCGACAGAAACCGAGAAGACCGCATACTACCCAGAGAAAAAATAGACAGGATGGAAATAACAACTCGACGTCGATGAATCGAAATCAAAATCGAAAAAATCACAAATCCAAAAGGGAAGAGAGAGAATACAGTTGAAGGCAGGCAGGGAAGCAATAGAAATCAATAGAAATCAAGAAGACAAGAAGAAAAACACACAAGAGAATGCGCAGTTTTCGCAGATTGCAGGCTCGCACTCTACGCGAGGGGGGT
>JBBMHQ010093817.1:0-10468 GCA_037834295.1 Postelsia palmaeformis | reverse complement strand
TCAATATCAAACTTCATCATCGCGAGTCGCTGATAAGGAAACGCAGTTCAAAGCTTTCCACGCGTCCGCATTGTGCGGGTATCCCCGATACCCCACCGCTCTCAACTCGACGTCAAAGCGCGTGCGAGTAAACGCCAGAGTAAATAATTCTCACTGCGAGCATAGGCTTTACATGTGTATATATATGTATGTGTATATATATATATATATATATATATATCGTACTGTGTATGCACACTCTGTTTTACTGTGTAGAGGGGTATAAAAACCATACTACGGGGGACCATAGTAAATAGGACCAATGACACACACAATGACCCACATGTTTACATATTTTTACTGACAGGATATTTATTAATATTATATACTCCGTATATATATATATGCTGTTCCGAGGTGAAAAAACCTTCTAGAGCCTCGTCCTCTTTTCCGCGACGACCTGCTTGGAATTTATTGCAGCAGAAAAAAAGTGTGAAGTGCTCTGCCTGAATTACTACAGCAGGCCTGCTGGAATTATGAGGGTAGCCTACCGCTCGCTCCGAGAAAAATGATCGACGGGCACCCCCTGTGCACGAGACGAATCTGCATCTCATCCGGCTTTACAATAACCGAATAAAAGCAGAAACAAAAAAACAAATTTCATTTTTTTGGGGGCTTGAAAAGCAGGTGTTTTACACGTGTGGAGAGACGATAACTTTTCGATTAGGCGCCAATTTTTAGGGGGGCTAAACTGGGATTGTGACAGAATCAACCAGTTGTGGTTCGCCCCCGCTGTAATAACGTCAATGTGTTTTATGGACACCCTGTTTTGTGGAGCCCCAGCAGCTCAACAACCCGGTACAACAACAGTTGCACACATCGTGTATTAGCTGTCGATACTAAAATTGCCACGCGCCAAGCCGAAATGAGCCAAGGATCAAAAATCGTTTGTTTTGTGTTTGTAGCCGAGAAAACTGCTTACACGGAACCAGACGAGGCCCAGCCAAGAGCTGAGCGTTTTTTCCCCCTCATTCGAACTGAAGTAATGACCGTAACCACGCTTTTTTTTAGTCCATCGACTTGTTTCTTCGTCGAGCCAAAAAATTGACACGAGCCGGAAGGCGAAACGGACCGAAAATCCACACACACACGGTTTATTTCCAAATCAAATATTTTATTCGGCAGAAATTCGACTGCGCCGTTTTCGTTATTCTTTTCGAGCCCGAAAAAAAAATGAAAAAAAGGGAGCCGGATGAGGCTTAGCCCAGGACTAACCCAACCCATCAGACCCAATGAGACCCGATCAACTAATGGTTGGCGCTTCGGCTTTGACCCGGGATGTAGTCCACTCACACTGTTAATAGAGTCCAAATGGAGCTTATATTGCCGGTCTTGTATACAGTACCATTTTCTCGAAACGAGGAACTTTAGTTGGAAATAATTTTTAATCCATTGAATTTTAATTTGATTTCGAAAAAAAAACGTGTTTGGGAACGGCGTACGAGTTGTCAATCAAAAACTTAATTCTGGATATAAATTTGTTTCCAACTAAAGTTCCCCGTGAAGATGGGCAGTAAGCATCGCTGAGATTTGTATTCTTAGAAATTAAGAAACGAAAACAAGAGCTGTGAGATCGAGGGTTTCGACGAAAAGTCGTGTTTGCGATCTGTGCACTACGGCTTTTATCTGGCCCCATGCAGGATATATATATGTCCCTTATACGAGGACGAAATCTGAGGCTGCAGAATCCAGGGAGAGTGAGTGTGCCTCTACTTTTCGGAGACTGCACCTAGCTTTTGTATTGACGCGCCTATACACGAGTCACATATATAACCCCTCCATCACTGCTGTACTCAATCTTTTTTTTTTTGAAGGGACAAAAGTACTTGGAACTTGAGTGGGGCCAGTTTTTGCCATTATAAACTAACTAGCAATACAAGTCGTAAAATGATCTTGATGGAATGGCAAGTAGAGAGCCGCCGGGTGCGATCCCCCCTCCCGCGCCCGGCGATGTAGCCATTGAACGCGAGTCGACGATTGGAACGAACTGCTGAATGAAGTCTTCCCCGCGATCAAAATGCAAGGCACGTATGTACCGCCGTGCGTAGTGAGATAGGAGGTGGGGGAAGAGTCTTCTTATTCATGATGACCTCGGATCTGCGTTACGACTATTTATGGTGGGAGGGGAGCAGGACCAAGAAGGTAAAATAAATGAATTACAGCACTTATTATGATGCTACGGGTGCGAGGTAGTGTTGAACACCCACTTGTTATGATGCGCTCTTCGCTTCGCTGGAGGAGCTTCGTACTTTTTTGCCCATCTTACCGGGGAACTTCAGTTCGAAATGAGTTTCTATATTCCGGATTATTTTTTATTGACAACTAGTACGCCGTTCTCCCATACAGGGGACCCAAACTCGTTTTTTTTGTTTCGGAATCAATTTAAAAATAATTGAAATTCATTTTTTTTTCCCCAACTATGAGTTCCCCGCTAAGATGGGCCCTGAGCAGACGAAAAAAAAAATAAGGGTTGCTCTCCACATGGTTGTGGCGCACGCTATTAGCATGTATGAGACGAACAGCAGTAGCCCTGGCCCTAATCCCCCATACGCCAAGCTGACCAAAATCTCGAATAGGTAGTGAGCTAAAACAACAACTGTATTTTCGAGGAAGAAGAAGGGGAAAAAAATGCTATCGCAACACGAAAAAACATGGTATCGTAACTGCTGTAACGGTAACGGTATTGGTTTGTTCTTCAGTCTATTCGGCGGAGAACCTCTTCAGCCGAGAAAAAAGAAAGGGAAAGGTACGTCCGCAGTTAGAGCAGCAGTAGTACACCTGTCTTTGGACGCCTCTCATCTCCCTCCAGCTGACCCGAGCGCGAACGAACCGTCGTTGTGCGCGAAACAGGAAAGGCTCGCCGTGACGGACATGTTTGGATACGCGGCAAAACAAGGCTGGCTCCAGGGTGGAGGCGAGGAAGGGAAGGGGTGAAAACAGCGTCAATATTCGTATGATAATCTTGTCTCGGTTTGGAACTGACCGGGATTCTCTGTCGGTGCTCGGATGATTTTCTCTGATTTTCTCTCGCGGCGCAGGGGACATCGAAGGCAAATCTAGTGCTAAGGTTTGTGAAATAGGAGCCGATTCACCCAAATTATCGGAGCGATTTAAATAGGAGTTGGAATCGGAAAAAAAAAACAAAAAACGGGGCGATGTTTTTACCGATGTGTTTGCCGATGGGAAATAATACTCATTTTCGCACAGATTGTGAAGTGAATTGAAGCCAAATGGCCACTTTTTTTTCTGCGTTCGCCCGATTTATTGGCTTCGCCACCCGATTGTCGGAAAACCGAATGTATTAAATATCGGTAAGCACAGCCGGTTTGCAAACCTAAGATTCAGAGTCGCGTTGTTTTGGAGGGGGGGAGTGTACGCGATAGGAGAGATGTGCTCGATCTCATGCATGGCCGTAGTCGTATGACCACAGACCCTCGCATCCCTACAATGCCGAGACGGAGCATGTCGGGTTTCACCGACCAGGCAGACATTGCTTGCACCAAGCGCGAAGCGCTATAAGGTGTCTGGCGAGTCGCATGAAGGGTGAGCTGTATCCTGCAAAGAATCGCTCGTGAGGCGGACTTGCATATGGATGACAACTTCAATGAGTTGATTCAATGTCCGGCGTAGGCATTTCCTGAGACAGCAATGGGAGTACTATGTAACTGCCTCTTGCGTGCCTTGCCATCAACCCTACGTGAGACGATCAATTCCCTTGTGCGGAGTAAAGGCCCTTTACCTCGCACAGATGATCTAACTAGACAACCAGCTGTCGGTGACTGCCAAAAATAAATAAATAAAAAACGGTACCCTGGTTGTCTAGCCCACGTAGTGAGCAACATGTTACAGTGCCGTTGCCAAACGACGCCAACCCAACCTATATAAATAGAGTTGTTTTGGAGGGGAGGGGTATACTCATCATCATGCATGGCCGTAGTCGTATGGCCATAGATCCTCGCATCCCTACAATGCCGGGACCGAGTACGTCGGGTTTTCACCGACCAGGCAGATATTGCTTGCACCAAGCGCGAAGCACCGTGAGGTGTCTGGCGAGTCGCATGAAGGGTGAGCTGCATCTTACTAGGAACCGCTCGTGAGGCGGATTTTCTTGCTTATGGATGACAGCGTCGCTCAACTGGTTTATTTTCTGGTGTGGCCACTTGATAAGCGAGGGGGGGTGGGGGGGGTGTAGCGGATGCTGTTCGATGTGGGCTCGGATGAGGCGGCCCTCAGGGCTCACAGATCAACACAACAGTGTAGTGCTTGCTATGGCTGTCCCTAATTCTTGAGTGGGCGCTAGGGCCACTTGGGATGGTCGAAAAAAAGGTGGTATGATGGCATTATTCCCATGTTTTCTCTGCCCTCGTAGCTTGACACGCAGCTGCGTTTTGTGGAGGTTAACTTTGCGCCTTGGTACATACGGCGGTGGTAGTGGTAGATCCACTGTTGCGTCTATGAGTAGCAAGCTACCGCTTGCAGTGCGTATGCATTTACGTTTGCTAGCTTTTTGGGGCAGCCATTTTTGTTTTGCTGCTGATCATTGTGTCCTCCGACGGTGATGGAACGTCCAGCCTATCCACGACGTTTTCGACGGGCCCCGTGCATGGGGTGGTTGCGGTCATCAGCAAGCGCACCCTTCGATGGCAGGCTGTACACAGCGCGGCTCTACGTATATACAGGTAGTAACCTTGCACACCTCCCTATCATATGGAGGCGTTTTGTAGTGCATACAGGTTGTCCTTTCGCTACAGAGCTATGATAGTAGGCCTCTCAGTTGACTGGACCTCATGACAATTCATTTCCGCTCTGTCTCGAAGAGGCGCCAGACTAGTATTTGACCCACAAATCATACCAGATGAAGTACCAAATACATTTCACTTTACAGAGGTTTCTAGCTGTTTTTTTGCGTTTTTGCGTTTTTTTTTTGTACAAATCAAGACAGGACGTCGACCCTACCTAACCCTAACCCCGACCCTAACCCAGGCTAAGACCCCGACTTGAGTGCGGCTTCGCCGCGCACTATGGGAAAAAAACAAAAAATGTGCGGACCACGGGAAAAAAAACTAAATGTATTTAATACTTTATCTGGTATGATTTGTTGGTTGAAAACATGGTAAAGGTAGCTAGTTGCTTATACTACGGGACAGAGTGGTAGCAGTTTATCTTCTGCCGGGTGCCAGCCCAGATCAGTCGAACTTACTGAGTTGCCGGCACGTATTACTACTGCTGTGGTGCTTTTTTCAATAGGAACCACATACATACATGTCGATCACAAACGGCAGCTGGGCACACGAACGGGGGCAGAACTCCGCAAATTCCCGCACGCAAACAAACCACCTGATAGGAAATAGGTGGCAACTTAAGTCCGATATTATCGGAGAGCTTTTCCCTCCCCCCAGAGTTCCAGATCTTGACAAAACAAGAGCCTCCAGGCGCTGGCAAAAAACGGTGAATTTTACTCCGTGTCCGGATTTTGCCATCAAGGCGCACGTCCGTCAATACATTTTTCCTTAACCCCGTCCGTCGAGGGGTCAACAGGCGCAGTCTCCTGACATGTCTGCCTGCTGCTGTATTAATATTAAAAGTATCGCCTGCCACGCATCGGTCCAGATCTGTTATAATACGAAGAGAGAAAGTATAACGCCAGGGATCTTTTTTTTGGTGGGTACTTCCTACCCATGCTACAGCAGCAGCAGTAGCAGTGCTTATTCCCGATTCGACAACGACACACGCGGAGAAAGTGAATGTCGCTGCAATTTTCGATCAGAAGGCGTCCAGTACTACCGTCTTGAGCCTGAACTTTACGAAGTTGTCACCAATGGTGGTTCCGTCCGGGCCGAACCGCGGCAGGTACATCAAATGCTAATAATGCTGTCTTCGTCACGCAGACGGCAACAAGTAGTGTCCTCCATGCCCCGACGACGGCACCAATGCCTTGATCAGGTACTCTGCGTGGGGACCAAGGAGGGAAAAGTTTAAGCTAGTTCTCTCGCCGTGAGGAGAGGATCAGCACAGGCGAAGAGTCAGCACACGGAGGAGCTCGTCGAGGCATCAAATAATCCATACACCCCACAGCTGGGCCGCAGCCCGGGCCGACCCGCGAAAACAGGTGGGCCGCCTCATGGGGAGGGTGGAGCGGCCCATATAGAGCCCACAACTCATGGACCGCGACCCGGCCCGTCCCATCAAATTTCCAGAGGATGGGCCACAGCCCGGCCCTGGTCATCACATTCTTAAATTATCACGGTCCATCCGGCGGCCCGGCCCATCACATTTTCTAAATTCTCGGCCCGGCCCGGCCTGACCCGCCCCATATCATTTTCTCAATATTCGGCCCGACCTGGCCCGACCTGGCCCGACCTGACCCGACCCGGACTACATGCCGATGACCATAGCCTTGACACATACCGGTACTATAGATATTGTCCATCTGTGTGCGTTGGTGTTGTGTGTACGCTGAGGCTTTTGTGTGCGCGCTGGTGTTGTATGCGTGTACTGGTGCTGTACGCTGAGATTTGTATGCGCGTGGGGGTTGTACTTATGCTATGCGCGCTAGTGTTGTATGCGTGTCCTGGTGCCGTATGTACGCTGGTGTTATATACCTGGTATACGCGTTGGGATTGTGTGCACACTATATAGTCTTTCGTAGGCGATAGTGTTGTATTCGCGCTCTGATGTCGAATGATATGCACTGAGGTGATGTCATAAGCACGCTGGCGTAGTTTGCGCGCTCAGGTTGCATCCATCCATGCTACTGCTGCTGCTGCTGTTGGAGGTCTGTGTGTGCATCCGGGAGTTGTATGAGCGCTGGTGTTGTTGCATGCGCGTACCGGTGTTATGCGCGACGGTGTTACATGCACGTTAGGGTTGCATGCGCACCTTACTTGCTGTTTATTACGCGGGGTATATTACTTCAGAACGCACGCTTGCTCGTGTAGTATGCGTACTGTTCGGTATGTGAGCTACACTCGAAAAGCTTTGAATCGCGCACGCTGCGTTCGCCGCGATCCCAATACGCTCGTAATATATGCGTGTTTGGTGTCATACCAAGTACGTAGGCGTTTGGTGTGTGTCCAACACCCGACGCCCACACGTCCGATGCACGCTACCAGTGCAACGATTGGGGGCGCACAACTCGATTTTTTCTGAGGCTCTTCACTTTCGAAGAGCTCCACGTACCTATATCCCCATGTATGTATGTCTGATTTTGATTTTGAAAAAATAAATAAATCCGCAACCCGATAAACATTCCCATAGCCAACTATCACGGGGAGCCATAGTAAATAAAACCAAGTATTGTGAGTAAAAGTAGCGATATAGATAGGTTTCCGTGTGCACCGTAGGTCCTACCTGGTATTAAATATGGTCCCCCGTAACAATAGGAGTAACATGTGTTCTCAGGGGGTGCTTAAGGAGGGGAGTGGTCGCTTTTTGGTGGATGAGATGGAGGGGTGTCGGTTGTGGCAGTCTTCATGTGCGCCGCGTCGGTTTTGATTTGTCGTACCACATGTATGGTACTGCCGCGTTTTTGTTCTGGAGAGTTCTACGCTGTCTGTTCCTTGGACGTTTTTAGGACAACAGTACACATCTTGTCGGATGGCAATCATGAAGATAATATTCATTTACTCGTAGGTGAATCATGCATGTGTCATGGTATCCCCGTTTCCCTTTTTTCTATGATTGTTATGAAGGCCTTACTATTCGCGATCCCTCTTTCAAGAGAAATACTTGACCTCTCGCTCAGAAGCTCTAGAGAGGTAATGAACAGCTACTAATAGCCTAATACGTGAGAGTGATTAAAAGTAACCAGAGTGAACAGTGGTCGGGCTCGCCCCATACTGCCTCATCTGGTGCTGATACCGTAGCCGCGAGGCTACGTATCTTCACATATGGCGTCGTCGGCAGGACGACAAACTGTTCCGGTGTTCCGACGATATCGAGTTAAGGAACACACGCTCAGCCAGAGTTTTTTTTGCCTCAAAAGAAAAACTACGTGGTACCTCTAATCTCAGCACACGCCACCCCCTGGTAAATCAACAAATAGCCTTTCTTTCGTGGGCTTGAATTAATGAAGCGGCGGAATCTTTTTTTCGCCGCGGCCACATGTGATATGTGCACCAATCTAGGCGCAGAAACATATCTAAACACTTCGTCAAGAGCAGCTTGCAGCTCACGCATCACGCATGCATATATACTGCCGCGTGTCGGTGGGCATTCTTAGAGTCACCTCTTTTAGCTGAACGCGAATACTTCGAAAATCTAGTCGGTAAACTGGCACACGAAACGAACATACCAAAACATTCATGGGTCAAGGGAAAGGATAAACCTTTTACTTACACCAGCAGAGACCCAATTAGTACATGAACCATCGGAGACGCAAAGTGTGCATCCACCTTGCGATCGAGCCGCTTCAGCTATGTTTGTGCATCCTCGCGTCGATACATGGGCGCTCACTACGGAACTGGATTTTCCACCCTATTGCACCGCGGTCTCTTTTGACGACAGCACAGGCTTCTGTTGGAATATTCTAGCATCGAGTCCACAAGTCGACGTACACCTGACTCTGATTGCTGCTCACTTGCGCGATCACGCCCTCTGGATGGTTCCTGGTACATAGTTGCCTCATATCCATAAAAAACATTGGTTTGTGGTGCTCCGCGCGCAGTCCGTACGTCGGCCACGAAACAACCGTTCACGCCACCAACCCGCTCACACATTCAAGCCTCTGTGCCCGCTGTTTCTGTCTGGTAGCGCCCCTTGTCAACCCCATCAGCGCCCCCCCCCCAGCGCTTCCCTCCCCAGTGGCATTGACCCCGCATCCATCGCATTGTATTGCACGCGTACACCCCCACGCGGTAAATTCACACCCGATCCCTCCGTACAGTTTTTCGCCCCTCTGTGGCGAAAAAAAATAATAATCAGAGGCAAAACAGTCGGTGCGGCCTACGTGGAGGATCGTAAACAACTCGACAGAAACACGCCACTTTTTACAGCGCTACATGTATCGGTGCTCGCGTGATAAGTCTATAGAAGGTTACTTTTTTTGGTGAACAATAGATTTTGCGGACGGCCTTCCGAGTAGGACGGCGGGGAAGTTCGGAGACCTCTAGCATGTACCTGGTACATGGTTTCGTACAATACTCGCTATCGCTTCTCCGTCCCGGTGTGTAGCGCCTCGCGCGGAAAATGGGTAACCGCCTGACTAATGATGATCAAGCAAAAAAAAGAAGACTGAGCGGAGAGAACGTTCGCCGTTATTATCCCTTCCTCGGGCTCTATTATTGCATGTTTATATCATTCTCACGGCGTGCATACAACAACGGTTAGGCACGCCAGGCTCAGCAGCGCACGTGCTGATTGATGCGTTGTATCGCAAGCTTTGGCGACTCTCTTTGTCTCTTGTTGCGTACCCACCGCATCCATCGTTGCACGAACAATGGGGTCTACAGAGTAGAGACAGCCAACAGCCACAGGGAGATCGCTTACGCGCTAGCCCTCCCCAAACCCAGCTCTCCGACTACACATACTATGCAACACCAACTAACACTGTACCGCTCTCAGCGACCCCCCCGACCCGCCCACCCGCCCCCCGCCCTATGATCCTGCGACTACGACCATGTATGATAATAAGTTACACCCCCCGGCCTAAAGGCACCTGCAAATGCCAATAGGGAGAGAGCACCGGATGAGGCGCGCGGGAGGGGGGGGTGGGGCAGAGGGTAGGATCAATCGGCAGAATCCGAGAGGTGGGAAACTACAACGCGCAGAACAACCAACGGTAGGATACGGAATCTTGAACAATATCCCGCAGCGGGAAAACATACGTACGGGTCCAGAGGACCTAAATGATCTACCAATTGGATTATCTAGATCGTGATCTGTCCAATGCGTACAGAAGAAAAAAAAGAAAAAGTTCCCAACCGATACCCCCCCCGCAAGGCATGCATGCCTCTTTTATAGGGAAACCCACGGGCCGTGCGTTACATATATATTCACCATCGGAAAAGCCCCCTACGTGTACGTATACGTCTAGCGAGGAAAACAGCTGCGGAAATAACAAGGCGCGTTTCGTATTGTACCAAAACATGTCGTTTTGGCCAGCGACGAAACAAGTAACGAAAACAAAATACGTAAGGGGTTTCCGCGCTGTCGATGATGATGGCGTTTTAGATGGGCGGGTGGTGTTACTCGACTCAGGACGTGCAGAAGCCGCCTAGGACGTTGCGCGATATTCCCCGAGGGTTCCTGAGCGCGCTCTTCTTCATGTACGTCCTGTCTTTCGAGGTGTGTCTGTTGTGTAAGCATGAATAGACCCAGCAGGGACCGGGGGAGGAGGAGGGACCGGGGGGGAAGAACGAAATGGAGGGAGGGAGGGAGTGAAGGGAGGAGGGAGGGAGGGAGGGTGGGAGGGAGAGAGGGAGGGAGGGAG
>JBBMHQ010093806.1:0-10469 GCA_037834295.1 Postelsia palmaeformis | reverse complement strand
GAGGCGAGGGTCTATGGTCAGATGACTACGTCCATGCATGAGAGCGAGTACATATCTCCTATCGATTACACCCCCCCCCCCACCCCCTCACGCTTGTTGCGTTCTGTCCACGGAGTTCGTTGAAAACAAACTCCCCCCTGCCGTCCCTCTCCCCTCCCCTTACATTATTCCCGCGCTTTGTCCTCCATAGAGGATAAATATTCAGGCTGACAGCGAACGTTCAGTTTTACACGGAACGCAAGCAGAAAAAGCCCGGTGGGCCCCTCTCTTTGCACCATGGTCGACAGGTGGAACCCCCCTACCCCCCACACAATGCACGATGTAGACGCTCACCACATGCGAAACTTCGAAATCATTTCTGACAACAGCCCGACCGAACCCAATCCCACCCAACCCAACCTATAACCCAATCAGATCCAACCTAACCCAAGCCAAGGCAACATAATACAATCCAGTCCAACCCTATCAGATCTAACCCACCCCAATTCAACCCAACCCAACCCAAGACGCTTACTACGGCAGGGCTGCACGTTATTTTTCTGAGGTTTTTCACTTGATGAGGGTTAGGTTTATCTCACCTAAAAAGGCTTGACCTGATGGGAAATCCCTTTCTCTACGGGTGGGTACACTTTATAATAGTGTCGTAAAGCAACACAGTACTACTAACTGCGTTCTGGCAATAATGCAGCACGTCCCGTAAAGCTTTGTTGGGCAGTTCCTCGGTGCTATCAAAAGGAGGGAGTACCGTCAGTCCCAGTGACAGTTCGGCCGTTTGAGCGGAACGTGTCAATACGGGGGACTCTATTAAGTACCTGGTAGGACCTACGGTACTACACACAAAAACCTAACATTTCGCTATTTTTACTCAATATTTGGTCCTACTCACTATGGTCCTCCGTATTAGGATGCCTCGATCGTAGCACTTCTGCCAACCCGACCCAACCCAGCCCAACCCTGCCTGACCCAGCCCAGCCCAGCTCAGAGAAGTCAACAAACGAGTAAAAACCGAGCCGATCTCATCAGAACCCAACCCAACCCAACCTAACTCCAACAAATGAAAAGACAAGCCAAGAGCAAGCTACGCCAAGCCAAGCCTGACCCAACTATGGGTCGAGGTATACAGAGCTCGAAAGCACGTGCCAAAACTGCGGTCGAGCAGGAAGGCAAGCTGCGTTATTCCGTCGTGGTTCGCTGCGTCTCATGCTTCGACCGCGTGCTTCACTCAGGGTTGCACCTTTTGACAACACAGTAGATAGCCAGCTTCCCTTTGAAGGGACGCATTTCAAGGGACCCCACGACAAGAGGAAAACGGTACGTACAAGCAAGGGGACCCTAACATGTCTGCCCACTATTTCTGCCCAGTGCTGACTGCGAGGAAGCCGGTGTCAACTCTGATACGGGACGTCGGTGCTTACAAAAGAGACCTCCAATCCCCAAAAAATCACGATTGCGGGGGACCATAACAAATAGGGCCAAATATGGTTAGAGAAAACAAGCGGAATATAGAGGGTTTTGTCTGTGACGTAGATCCAAATATGGTCACCCGTACTATCATTGTAATAGGGTTCCCTAATATTTTGAGAAGTTCACATACCAGTAGTCCGGTTCTGGGGGCACACTGCTCAAAGTAGAATTTGAGAGGTTTGTCCTAGAAGACGACACTGCAGCCTTCAAGGGGGCTGAAAAGGGGGGGCTACCCTACTCTGTATCATACACATCGTAAGCACGCGCGACCAACGTATGTTATACCACACCAGGCGAAAACAAATCGACCAAGTCTTCGACCTCCCACACTATATATAGGGTTGACGGGGTTTTTTTCCCCCAAATGCCTACACTTCGTATACCAATTAAAATGAAGGGCGGGAGGGAGGAGGGTGAGGCAGCCGTCAGCATCGACAAACCACCTCTTCTCCGCGAGAGGAAGGGAGTGAGAGGTGGGTCGGACCAGATCACAGCAAGCTCACGCTAACGTTGACGCTGATGAATTTGCTCACAAGAAGCGCGAAAGCCGCCGCCGTCGCCCCGGCCACGCCGTAGCCCCCCAGCTTCACCCATGTCGGGAACTCGCCCAGGACGAGCATCTTCAGGGCCTGCGGCACGCCCTGAAGTAGTGCATATACAACACGTATACAGCAGCATATACATACGGGGGGCAACGTCGCGAACATACACGATTACGAGCGAACGGGAGTTTTGATTTTTTTCAAGACACCATTGGCTTTCGATACTCCTTTCAAAATCGATGAGTTTGTATCCACGTACGAACTTGATGAACCCGACTAACAAACATCGCACATCGGAGCCATCGAGGTTCTTATCCACCGCGGCAGTTGATCGTTAGCGCATCACAGAGCAGGCAGAGAGCGCAGCGGGCCCACCCACCCACACAGCACAGCGTGGCAGGACAGCGGCCGCCGCCGCTGCCGCGAGGCCGTGCGCACCCAGTGTCTCGGATGGGAACGGCTCGCTGGGCTATACCTGCTGTGGTCTGCGGTCTCTCGTGTGCTTCTTGTGTTGTGCGATTCCTTCCGCAGCAACCTCTTTACCTCCGAACTATCTTTACACTTGGGTACTCAAGAGGAACGGTACGACTGCTCGTACGGGTATAGCGAGCCCAGGACGGCTAGGGGTAAGCTCTCACAGACTGGAGGGGTGGCGGGGAGCTCAACGGTGGCCAGTGGGGTGGGTAGGGTGTACCCGACGGTCAACAGTGGCTGTTGGGGTGCGGTGTGATCGGCGCACTCCTGTAGCTGTTGCACGACTCTGCTTTTCGTCTCCAGTAGTACGTTTGATCACATTTCTTGATTTTTTGCCTTTTGTTTCTTATCCACCCACCCCAAACACACACGTTGATCACATGGTATATATGTAAAAATATCCTGCTGCGCGAGTTCTTGCTCGCGACAGCTATATATTCTATCTTCTCGGTGAATCTTGTAATCATGCTATCACTATCTTCTAACATATCGTGCAGCATAAGCTTCACCTGTGGTCACTCATACAAACATTCCTCAGGAAGAACACAAGCGAAACAAACTAAAAAGAAGGAAAAACCCATGCATGTATGTTCATCCTATTTAACGTGTACTTGTCTACGAAGTCTACCAAAATTTGGAACAAAAAAAGGGGTCGTGTTGAATTATTTGGGGGTATAAGAGCACGAGACTGACTCGAAATTCTCATCTTACTCGGGCGTTTTTTTTTTCGTGTTTGTTTTGTAATTGTTTTCGTTCAAAACAAAAAACAAACATTTTTGTTCAAAACGAAAACAAAAACGAAACAGTTTTTGTTCAAAACAAAACCAAAATTCACTGACCTTGTACGGCGGGTACTTGGCGAGCGGGTCGAAGTTGGGGGGCTGGATGCCGACGACCTTGCGGTGGGAGAACGTCTCGAACCCGGGTCGACCCCTCGTCGTGCCCATGCCGCTCTCCCCCTTGCCAGAAAATCCTCCATCGTTGTTCATGCTGTTGATTGTGGTATTAATAGTATTATCTCATTAGTATTAATCAAAATATTCGACACATACATCGGGCAGACATCGATTTCCGCTTCACATGATCTATATCTTCCACGGCAGATACATTTCTGATCTGTATGGTCTACCGTTTAGTATCAGGGTGGCAACCGCATAATCTGCATGATCTACATATTAGCAGCAAAAACATGTTTCCTTGAGTTGGATGGATCTATAACATCTGTGTTTGTACAGATCCTGCACGAGTATCTAGGTTAGTGCGCAGGATCCATGAGACCGCCTATCAATCGCGATCTGCTCCCACGTGTGGTACTACTGAATGTGGTTTCAGCGTGCCACCCAGCCAAGGGACCATTGAAGCCGCAGTTTACTTTTTTCTAGCATGTGTATTGCTCTCACAAGTGGACGATGCTGCCGTGTCAAGGCCTCTCTGGATAGATTACAGACGCACGCTGCTATAGAAAGAGGGGGGGGTAGCACCTACCGACGCGTGTCACGAAAATAGAGGTACAGATCACTTTCTGGCGAAAAAAAAAAGTTTCTGGCTGAGGGGGCCGGGGTTCTCAAGCCTTTCAAAAACTGCGGTCCGGTTTTGAGGGCAAACCAGCCAAAATATCAAGTTGTTTATCCCCAGAGCAAGACTGTAATTCTAAGAGGCATCGAGAAAACTACGTTTCCACCATCGTCTGGGATATGAGACACGTACTTCACAATATCCACAGCATAAGGGGCTCGCTCAAGGGTGAGCCATTTTTATCTACAAAGTCATTTTTTTTTCGGGTGAGAGGCAGGTCGAGCTTCGTGAGGGAGGAACCTGAACAAAATAAGTAGAGGTGACTCCCAACGGTAGAAAGGGGGTGGTGCACAGCAAGCACCCTACCCGCAACTTTCCTTGTGGAGACTCCTGGCCCGAGGAGCTCGCTGGGTATAAAGGTGTGTGTACGTCGAAATATGTTGTAGGTATTAACGAACGGTATTGGGGTACGGTGCTTCGTCACTGCCCTTCAAGGAGCCCCATCATTCAGGATGCACATTTTTTTTTTTCGTGGCAGTGCCCGCGTTAGTCACCGCGGCAGTGACCGCGAAATGCCGCGGGGTGACCAATTGCCGCAGGGCGTGTCACGGTTGTGCCCTCGGCAAGGTTCGCGGTAATTTCCACGGCGAACCCCACGACAACATCCACGACAATACCCGCGGCAAGACCCGAGGCAATTACCGCGACAAAATCAGCGGCGAGACCCGCGACAAGTACCGTGGCACGTTCCACGGAAACGACCCGCGGAAGGCATCGCGGCAAGACCCGAGGCATTTATGGCGGCAAAAACCCCGGCTGGATCCGAGGAAAGACGCGGGGAAAGACCCGGGTAGAGGCCCGCGGGAAAACCCACGGCGAGTCTTGCGGAAAGACTCGTGGAAAGGTCCGCGGAAAAGCACACGGCAAGTCCCGTGGGAACATCCGTGGCAAGGCCCTACCTGGCACTCTGTTCCCATTTTGGTACTTTCAGCCTGGAGCGAACCCATCCCATTTGGCCCCCTGCACCCATCCACATGGTGCAGCACTACATATTCAGCCCTCCGCAGGAGCCGCCGTAGGCCCACCTGGCATCCTGTTCCCGTTGGGGCTCACCGCGGGTATTCCTACAGGTCTTTCCGCTGGTGTTCCCGCTGGTATTTTCGCGGGTCTTGCCACGGTGCCTGCCACGGGCCTTTCCGCAAGTCTTACCCGCAGCCTGTCACCGGTCTTTTCGCGGGTCTTTTCGCGGGTACTTCCGTGGGTCATGCCGCGGGTCTATCCATACGGTTTGCCGCGGTACCTGCCGTGGTAAAGGCCGTGGGTCTTTCCGCGGTACCTGCCGTGGCAGACGCCGCGGGTCTTTCTGCGGGACTTGTCGCGGGCCTTTCCACAGGACTTGCCACGGAATTAGCCGCGGTGTTTTTACCATGGCGAGCCGTGGCTGACCATGGGCCTCAACGTGGGAT
The DNA here is from genome assembly GCA_037834295.1 of Postelsia palmaeformis. Classification (NCBI taxonomy): domain Eukaryota; class Phaeophyceae; order Laminariales; family Laminariaceae; genus Postelsia; species Postelsia palmaeformis. Next base: position 5,008 of record JBBMHQ010093806.1, on the reverse strand, counting down.
GCCGGGAACCACGTCTTGGCGCTTGCCGTGGGCGTTGCCGCGGCAGTCGTTCCGCGTCGTGCCACGGCATGTCACGGCAGTGCCCGCCGGATGCCGCGAAAAAACAATATAATGTTCGCCAGCGTCCCGTGGCTTATTTACTGTGTCTGCAAGCGCATACAATATGCACTCAAAAGAAACGAAAATGTATTCTCGGGCAGGGGTACTACGGCATTTCTCTCTCGAACTGATGGTATGCCATATACCGCTGAGCTCTGCACAAGGAAAACACATCGATCTGTATCGCCAGGGATCAAGACTGCGATGTCCTGAAATTGACCTCAGGTGTGTTCGTCTATGAAGGATATGACCCACTCAGCCACTCAGTCGGCGCTGACCAAGCTGTTTTATCATTTCCATAAACGAAACAAAAGAAGGGCCTTTGGGCTCTATTCGGCCTCCCGCTGACAACACCCTCCGAGACTTGGTCAAGTCCCTAGCAAGCGCTGACTGGGTAGCTCGGTGGTCTATCCTAAATACGTAAAAGGAACACAGTACACCAAGTTTAGCGCAGGAGCGGCCAGGAACGGTGAACCGAGTAGGGGTCAAACAACGATTTCCTTACAATAAAGGTATAACAACTGGGGAGAGGGTGGTGCAGTAGAGTGCGTACTTAATTGAAGTGTACGCAGAGAAGGATCACTGGTTGGATGGAATAGGTGGTATCCGCCGGATTGTGTCGGCTTTTTAGTTCTGAATGGAGAATGCCCTCCCCTGCACTGTCGGAAAGCTAGTGAAAAGAAAACAGTCAGACTATTGTTATTCTTGCGTTTGTGTGCCATCGTGCCATCTTACAATGCGTACGTAGCATGGGCTTCGAACATCGATCACCTAGTAGCATATTCTACGAAAATATGGAAACCAAGGGGAACAATAACCAAAAGCGAAACCTGTTGGCCTACCCTAGAATATTGGACTGCACTTTTCTCTTGGGCTACAGTAGCCTATTGAACGATAGTAGCTTCAAGGTTAATGATTCACAGACATTCCCCAAAGGGGAAAAAAAGCTGGTAATAGGAAGAGAAACTAAAAGAAAAAAGGACACCCAATCTCTGCACGAGTCTGACTCCCTGTTGTGTACCGATATTCTTCCTGTACTTCAAAGCACTACGTATTATAGCATATCTGCCTCTCACAGGTGGAAGATGCAGTCGTTGACGCAGCTGCCGCCGGAAGCCACTTCCTCCAACCACTTCTCGCGTACGGCCGAATCTCGCTCAAACACGTAAGCCGCCAGAGGGGTCGGCCCCTCGCCGCATAAGCCGATAGCCTCGTCGACAGATTTGACCGTCAGCACCGGCAGAATGGGCCCAAATATCTCCTCCTGGTGGTGCGCGCGTGCATGATACGTTTAGAGGAACGAAGCACTGCACGTCGTCAGATAGATGAAAAAAACGGAATACGAACAATACCGTAGACGGGTGTCACAGGTTGTTGTTGTTGATGTTGTTCTAACATTAACCCCATGGCCGACAATCTAAACTGTAGTCCGTGGTCAGAGGACAGAGGCTCGGACAACTCTGGAGGAATAGTGCCCACGAATACGGCGGGTGGGTGTCCGGGGCGGGGCCAATATATATACACCACTCTGTCCCCAAGTGTGACGACCGTGTTGATAAAATATTAGTACACAAAAGTTATTTACCGAGATACAGAGTGATGAAGTATCGTGAAAGGTGTGCACACCTACAGCAGGACAGGTCACGATTTATCTATCTACAAATCTATCCATCTGTCTACAGCAGATCGTCCGGAGCATAACCCTGAAGCTAACCTTTCTAGGATGGATTTTTTTTTCGCAGGGTCTGTACAGCACGGTATCAATAACCCAGGGAACAAACGCTAGAAGACCGTGCAGATTGTTCTGGTTCCACCCGCGGCAACGCGAGCTAGGTCATACGTATCACGTACTGTACGTCTGCCCTGAAACATAATAACCTGCCGTCGTGAGATGCTGTGCGGGATTCGGACACGTACCGCGGTACAAAATCCAGGCTAATAAACAACGGCCTATCTATCTACAGAGACAATGTCCGATCGTACGGGTGCACGAGGGTTGTTTCTGACGACGCTTCCTCGAGAAAATGATACACAATATCCTGTAAACGAGACGAAAACAAGTGAACCCTAAAACCTAAGCCAATCAGAGCAACCCTAGCCCTGACCCTGAGCCAATCAGGCGTAACCCTAGCCCTAACCCTAAGCCTTTAAGACGCAACCCTAACCCTGACCCTGAGCCAATCAGAGCAGCCCTAGCCCTGGCCCTGAACCAATCATGCAACCCTAGCCCTGACCGTAAGCCAACTAGACGCAACCCTAATCCTGATCCTGAGCCGATTAGAGCAACCCTGAGAATACACCTGAGCCATTCAGACGCAACCCTAGCCCTGACCCAAAGTCAATAAGACGCAACCCTAGCCCTGACCCTAAGCGAATGAGAGAAACCCTGAAAATGAATCTGAGCCAATCAGACGCAACCCTAATCCTGACCCAGATCAAATCAGACGCAAATCTAATCCTGACCCTAAGCCAATCAGAGCAACCCTAAACCTAAACCGATAAGAGCAACCCTGGGAATAAACCTACGCCAATCAGAGCAACCCTAACCCTGACCCTGAGCCAATCAGACGCAAACCTAATCCTGATCCTAAGCCAATCAGAGCAACCCTAAGAATGAACCGAAGCCAATCAGACGCAATCCTAAAGCAACCAGACGCAGTCCTAGTCCTGACCCTGCGGCAATCAGACGCAGCCCTCACTCTGACCCGAAGGCAATCAGACGCAAACCTAATCCTGACCCCGACCCTAAGCCTATCAGACCAAGAATCTCGAATAAAGCGGTCAGCTCTACTACGGCCCCCGCCCGGCCAGATGAGCTAAATGTGGAGAGAGACGTCATACGAATCAGGGATCTACAACTATGTAGTGTTTCATGTCTCCCCACCGTGGATCATTCAATATATGTATGGGATTGGATTATGCCTTCTGCACCAAGGGGACGCTTGGCTGGCGTATCATACGCTCGGCGCGGAGTTAGTACCTATACGTACTTGAACGACATGGGTACGACAAACTTGTGAATACTACGAACTACCGGGTAGGTTGGGACGGTCTCAGGAACTCCGTGCCGCAACTCTGCTCACGAGGTTGGGGAGCGAAAAGGAGAAGGGCTGCCACTATCGGATACGAATCCCCAAGATAACCCGATACAATCCGCGGTTCCATTGTTCGCGCCATTGCTTTTCAGCGCTCTGGTGAGATCGGCATTTTACGCACACGTTGCGAAATATATCTCAAGGCCGGGCAATAACAAACAGTGGTAGCTAGCTCGCTATGCAGCGTCGGTTTAGCGCTGGCGGCGGTTCCTCTGGCGGTGACCTGCCATTGACTCGCCGTCTTCGCAGCCGTCAAGTTTCAGTACACGGTCCCCCGCCGTCTCGCCTATAGGGCTTTGGTGAAGGGGCTTCCCACGCGTATTACTTGCAACACGTTCCCTGAATGATCTACTATCTACTTCCTCCGACACAGAAGTAAGTCGGTGAAGTTCACACAAACCCTTAGCCGTGCCCGATGCCTTTGGCGATGGTGTTTTATAAAACCTTTGTCATTTTTTTAGTTGAAACCTGCGTGTGTGTGCTTTGCACAGCCTCTTAAATGGGCCAGCGGCCGGAAAAAAAAACAGTTGGCCGAAAAATGGCCGTGTTTCGCCCCTTATCCAGGGGCAAAAAAAGACCGGGAAAAAAAGGAAAAAAATAAATAAATAGTCCTCGTCGTCACTGGACGCTAGGTAGTTCCACGCGGTGCTGAAGGCTTCCGCGTCATATTTTACCACCCTTTCCAACGCCCCGGCCCCCTGCCATGCCGATACCCCGCTATGCTGCAAACGGAAGTCGTTATCGCCCAACTTGCGAAGTGTTTGATTGTCAACCCTTGAAAAAAAGATAAAAACAATCATCAAATTATTGGCCAAGACGGGGGTATTTTGATCCATATATTTTCAATAATAGCAACTGGGTTGATTTTCTATTTTGATTCACGAGCATCTCTGTGACTGCATCTCTGCAAAAAACTTGACTATGGCATTGTGAACATTTCCGCTCGAAAGCTATGGCCTGTGCCCCATAGCCGACTTTAGTTGTGTGTGGGAGGAAGGAGTATTATCATGAAGTGGGAATCGAGTTTCTGTTCGACTCGTGAAAGATCTCCAGCATTTGTGTGGCATGTCTGACTGACCTTCATGAGGGTGCTCTCCGGGTCAGGGTCCGTGATGACAGTGAAGTCCATGTAACGCTCCGCGTCCGCCATCTTCCCTCCGAGCACCACCTGAGCGCAACAAGCGAACCGTAGAATGAAGAATGAAGGAAATGAAAAAAGCGAAACGTACAGCAGTAAATAACAAGGCGAGTACGTGCTGGTGTATATCACAAGAAAGCTAGATGCGAAACAAAAATGAGCAAGCGAACCACCAAGTAATAAGACAGCGAACCGTGCGAATAAATTCATATAGCAAAAACAGTTAACACATTAGAAAACAACACCATGTACTGTAGTATATTAGAACACACGGAAGTGTTGTTCGTGACACGTTTCCAATGCGCACAACGCGGTGGAGCTCGACCGTATGCAAGGACGGATCGTACCACCGAAAAACAGTACGTAGCGCCGGAGCGGGGGTGGGCCAGTCGTCCTCGTTTACCGCCGGGGAAACGCAAGGAGAGAGGGGAAAACTCACACACAGGGTAGGGTTACCCTGTCATACCTGGGTAATAAGAAATAACGCACGCTCTGAGACGTACTTTCGAGTCAATTTTCCCCGGAAGAAGGAGGGCACACATGAACAAAAAGGGTGGCTTCGGGCAAGAGAAGCTCGTCGACATATTTTTTCATAGACATATCGCTCGGCAGCAGTTGCACTCTCTCGTCGTTGTCTTGGAGTTTTATTTCCGGGGGGGGGGGGGGGTGGTATCCT
>JBBMHQ010093795.1:0-10469 GCA_037834295.1 Postelsia palmaeformis | reverse complement strand
AGTCCTGTGGGTATGATGATGCTCTTGCTCTTCTCGTTCGATGATCGAGCAAGCACAGCGACTCAAAAACAGCAATAACATATACGAGTATGCCATTACAGCAAACGCTCAGCCAAGTCACACACACATCACACACCACAAGCCAACGACACCACCACCACACGAACCCCAGCCACCACGAGCACCACCACCAGTACCAACATCACCAGAGGATAGGACTAATATTGCCAGACTGGGCATCTTCGATATAGCTACTAGTGGTGGTGGTGGTCTGCGTATGTGTGACTTGGGGCTTGTGACTTCGTGCTTGAGAGAGCGTGGAGAGTTTAGTCAAAATTCCCAGTGACTTACGTAGAGTTTCTTTTTTTCAGTGACAATTATTTGGCAACCTAATATGACAACCACTACCGCCTAGCTCTCCGATCTCGGTGCGGCTTTCAACACGAGAAGCACAGGACGGTCGACACAAATAGCGGGCGTCTATCAGTTTCGAGCGTGTCTAAATCGGTTCAGTGTACGCGTCGCACCCCGAAAAAAGAAAAGCGAACAGACAGACAGACGAATTGCAGACGAAGTGCAGACAGACGGACAAACCTCAATAAAGCCACGCTTTGGCAGCTTTCAGAACAGTTTTTTGTCCGATGGTGGGTATACCCAGACGGGTATACACACGACCCGTTATAGAAGAGCATCTATTGAGGCTCGTCGGGCTAACGCCCTCCTCGCCTCGAAAGCTCCTTATTACAAAAATACCGAAATACCCAGGCATACCGAATGAACGATGTCTACAGACATACTATTAATACGAAACCCAACGATATTTGAATATACTGGAATAATGAAATGAAACGGCCCGTATCGAGCACAGCGCATCACAAACAGCCCCCGTCCTTGGTGCGAATAAGACAAGTTCCGAACGGCTATATCACTGTTAGATCATGGACACAGCGGGACACTTTGTATTCCTAGGCAGGTCTGCCTATTGAGCCGGTACTCGTTGGTACTCACATGTATGTATGTGTTGTTTCCATAGATATAGTATATAAGAAAAGCAGCCTTATTCCCTCCGTGCACGACGGAGACTGAGATCTCGCTCGTGCCTCTCTGGAAAACCCCTGGTTTTCCACCAAAGATGCGCCTTCTAAGTACTGCAAATACGATCCCAGTGCCTGGCCCCCGGTAATTACCGGACTTCCAACCTCATACAAAGCAGTACCATAACACTAGCAGCCCACTCTAATGAGCTCTATATGCAGAATAATGGGAAAATTGTGGAAATCCCGATTTCACGAACTAGAACATAGGAGTCGAAGATGCGGGTTCTCGAACCCCACTCCCACACCTCTGAACGGCAAGGCAACAAAGACGGCAAAGTACGTCGCCTCGAGGGGCAGGAAGAAATCGTCCACGAAATCATCACCATGTCACCCACGACGGGGAAGCGAAGAAGCTGTATGGAGAAGCGAGAAGTGAAAATATATATATATATATAACTCACGCGGAAAATGTCAAGAAACACCGAAAACCCAGCCTAGAACTCCGGAAACGTGTCTTGTGTCACAAATGAGTGGCCGGATTACCCAGACCAGCCCCGACACTGAGCGGGGGGCGAGCAGGACAAAATACGCGACGTACTGCCAGACAAGACGGCAAATCCGAAATTCCACCATTAACATTGGTAAAGGCTATCCCAACTTCCATCAGAAAATAATTGCTACGATACGGTAATCCCAAACTCCACCACAGAAAATTGCCAATCAAAGTATAACGCCAATTGCTATATGGCACTGCATTCTCTGCTTCAAACATGAACGATTGCCAAGGCAGAACAGCAATCCCAATACCAAATCTGCCTACCTCAATTCCAGTGAAGATCTCCCAAAATACTAGACAGTAGCTACGGGAAGGGAGAATCCCAACTGACTTGGGTATGCTGGTAGAACCTTTCTTCACACAACAAGTAGCGTACCACCCGATAACATCAGCTTTCCTTTTGCGAGGCATAGCAGCGACAGTCCTTGACAATCGCGCAAATATCTGATGCGTTCTGAGTGACTGATTGGTGGGATTTTGTGTGACGGGGAACAATCCTACGGGAATATGTGGTGGGGTTTATGTTTTTTCTTGAATGGGTTGCATAAAAATTTATTCATTTGAATGATTTTCCACGGTCACGGGGAAAATTTATGATAGTCCCCTTGACCTCAGTCTTCGCTACCCCTACAAGCACACAACTCATCTACGACAACATTGGAGACTTCGCAACACCATCTCTTTTTTTTATCTCCCGTGCCTCATGGCAAGGTCGAGCGGCGCCACGCCCGGTGCACGAGTTGTCCCCTTCCGCTAGCGGGGCCTATATGTCAGGATGGCTCGTGGCGGAGGGTGAGCGCTAGGAAAAGACTGCGACTGGACGCCGTACTGAGGGAGACCCGGTGAGAGGTCACAAAAATGGGTTTAGATATGGCTGCTGACGCTGTGAACATTCCTTGGATAAAAGACATAATACTTGCGAAGCAAGGATGTGTTCGTTTGGATCGTTCCAGCAGCGACGGCTACAAGTTGTAGAGGGTTGCGTATATCTTCGCAGGCGTTATTGCCAATTCTGCCGTGTGTTCATGAGGAGAGTTCGAGCACTCCGCTCTCCTTTCTCCGTTCCCTGCTCCGAGCTGCGAGCTAGGCTCCGCTCTCTCTCTTCGCCTCTGTCCTCTAATACAACGGCTATAAGGAATCTCATCAGACCACGTGGTGGTCAGGGCATCCAGGTTGGGACTCTACGAACAAAATGGCGTGATGGGTTGACCGTCGGGGAGAATGCCATCGTCGGGGTGGGGTATGGGACTGCTGAAAAATGGCAGGATCTCGAGGCTATAGCGGGACCCGATAAACAGCAGCAGCAACGTTGTCCCCAGCAGCAGCAGTACCCCCCGCAACAACAGCAATTCGTCGACTCTTACTGCCCACCAGATTATCGCCAGCAGCAGCAGCAGTATCACCAGCAACAACAGCAATTCAGCGAACCCCACCACCAGACAGAAGACCACTGCTAACAGCGACTACAGCAGCAACCTTATCACCAGCAGCAGCAGCAATACCACCAGCAACAGTAGGACGGCGACCACTACTACCCGCCAGATCACTTCCAGAAGAAGCAGCAGCATTAACATGCTGTTCAGTGAGACCCGGCCGACGTTATTTGCGCGCAACGAGCAGAAGCTGAAGCAGATAAAGTAGGAGCATCAGCCTAGGAGAGCAATGTCCCACCACCAAGCGCAACATCCTTGATAGCGATCTCGTCGATCGAAAAGTCGAGCGCAGGGTATGCAGTGGATTCATCCGCGTTCCCGGCGCTGCCTGTGGAAGGTCGACAAACGATTGATGACTACGTCATGAAGGTGAAGCGTAAAGCTACGCAGGAGGGCATGGACAAAGCGCGCGCATTGATAACCGCAGGGGTTTTGTCATTGCAGCAGCCAAAACAGGTAGCCAATGCTCCGTTTAGGGAACAGGAGGAACAGGTGGTAAACGTGGAGGATGAGTGCACAAAGGAAAAACCTTTGCAGCTGAGCGAGGGGTACCTGGCGGGGACATGTGGAGAAGCTGATTGGAGGTGAGGAGCATGGACAGGAGGTGATGGAGGAACACACCTAGCTGCAGCAGCGGCAACGGCTTCAGGAGGAGCCACCAGCTCCGACTTCCCCCTTGTCCCCTTACTTCTTGTATACTCCGTAATAGCAGAACAATGTCTTTGATGCGAAATAAGTAAAATGTTACAGCTCCCCTGATAAGCACTCCCCTCGGAACGATACAAAGAAGAGACTAACCTCTTCTTGCATCTTAATTTGAGAGTACGACGGATACTCGTCAATTGGGTCCCCTTAAAGTTGCGCAAACTAAACCAATAAACAACGTGTACGACACGATCCATCAATACCATCGACATACGCTACTAGCGTCTGATCATCACTTGATGTGTTAGAACATCTCAACACTCCTTCCGAAAAAATAGCACCTCCCCGTTCAAATCAACCAATAACACCAACATACCTGGAGAAACAAATCGATGAGTGTGCTGTGGTGAAACCGAAATGCCTCCGTGCGCAGCCGTTTGGTGGGGAAATCGGCATGCTGCTCTGCCGACCGCACGCGGGCAATTTTAAACTCCCCGTTGGCGACACGCTCCCGAATGATGAGATCTCGGACATAAATGTGCTTACTGTCGGGAGAAGTCGCAATGATGTTTGCCAAGTGTTTCGCCCCCTGGTTATCCTCCTTCACGATCGTACACCCAACAGCGCGATCCGGGGAGACAAAACTCCAGAGATAAGCATGGGAGAAGTCATAGCGGGAACCCGTGGCCATCGCCGCGTAGTCCACCTCCGTGGACGAAAGAGTGACGGGTTTCTGCGCTCTAGAGTAATCCGCTACACAGGCGCCAGCACAGGTCACAAGTCTGCCAAGATAGATCTCTGGTCACTGGTTTTGAGTGCATGGCCTGCATCGTATAACAATAACCGGGTTCCACTGCTTAGATCCCTCTGGAAGGACGTAAGCGCCCGTTGACTTGAGACACATCACAATGTGCAGCGCTGCCTGCCAGTGCAATAGCTTTGGTACCGCAGTGTATCGTGCTACGACTTGAGCTTCGTTGAGGATGTCAGGGCGAGTCGGGTTCGCTATCCACATAAATGTTCTACCAACGACCGAAAGGTTCATCAGCGCCTGGCTCGTCCTTGTCAAACCGAGGGAGCTTCACCTCATCCATCACAAGAATACTCTTGACGCGAGTGGTACCGAACTTCGCCACGGTATCCTCATCGAATACCTCCTGCGATATCGTCAACGTCCCTACATCGCAGTCTCGAGAACGCCGATAATCTGTGTACCATTGCAACTCCCGACAGGTACGAACTGGTCCAGGCCCCACATAATAGGCCCACCTGCTCTCAAGCACCATCCCAAAATATGCCATCCATATGTACCGCTTCTACGACAGAACCCCCCCCCGCCTCCACCAAGCTCGTGACACACGCATCAGCCTGACACTGCTCAAAACCCGGGACCCCTCACGTCGTGTCCCAAGTGGTAGTACCATTGCCCCGACGCCTGCTTCGGACCATGCAGGCTGCGATACCACGTAACCACCTCACCGGATATCGCCCCGCAACGATCGGGAAGGTGCATGTAAACGTCCTGACACAGCTCTGTCTGGACAGACGTCTGCTCGGCATCGAAATGGCATGTCTAGTCCCAATTCGGATGCGATCGCAGTCAGCAAATGAATACTCACTAACTGATGGGCACGGCGGAAACGTCTCAGAGTAATCAACACCTGCACGCTGCCTAAATTCCCTGACTGCCAGTCTGGCCTTTGCCCGCACTACTCTGCCACAGTCGTTAACATTTCAGGATTATGCCCACTTAGCTGAGAATACGCTGAGTCTCTTTGTTGCTACATGCCACCACCTCGCTCGTCCACCACAGCGCCGAACGTCCACGCGCCGTACAGACCGCCGAACTTAATGTCCATGGCTCTCACTCACACGCATCTCAACGTTCGTCCTCGCATGCTTGGCGATACGAGTCGGGCGCTACCATCTCACTCGCAGGGCCTAAAGGCAATCCAGGGTCGGGTATGTGCGCTGAGGACTGGTCAACAATGCCCATGCCGATATCCTCCCGCGCGGCTAGCATCGAATGGACGCCGTGCGGCTGGTCAAGGCCACCCTGCTGCCGCGACGCCGACCGTGTCACCGGCGGCGATACACGCGGTTGCTGCTGCTGCTGCGCTATCACCTCCGCCGAGAGCGGAGGAACGGTCGAGGTCTCAACCGGTGCAGCGAACGCGAGCGGTAGGGGCAACGGCTTCTGCTGCTGCAGTACAGACCACGCAGTGGGCAGGGGAATGGACATGGAAGGCGCAGCGGGAAGGGGTGCGGGCGAAGACTCCAGTGATGTACCGATTGCTCGCGGTACGGGTGAGGACTCCGGCGGTGCCCCAGTAAATGACGACGACGGCTCGTACCAAACCTCGAAGCAATGCGGCGCTTTCGGTTGCTGGGCTAGGCCCCTGACAGCCCCTCCTCTGAGGGAGACGGCGGCTTGGCCACTGCAGCTCCTCTGCTAGGCGTCGTCCACTCCCGCATGAAAGGTGCGCGCCGGTAGCCCCACGTCACATCGGTGGGGTAGGTTGCGATGCCTGATGGCAATAGGAAGATCTTGCTGCAGGTCGAGGCATGGCCATTGCTGGAGTTCAGGTAGAAACAAGGTTTCCCCTTCTTCTCGGACGTGGCCGTCCGCTTGACATCGTAGCGTGCCGGCACCACCTATGGCAGGATCGAGCACCCGAAACACCTCCCGTGAAACTTCTCAAATGAGCACATCATGCCGAGCTTTTCATCCACCCGCGCATTGAGCGTGAGCGTGTGAGTCGCACATCTACGCCTTCGCTTCCGGCCACATGCGGTCATACTTGAGCGCCTTGACCGGGGACTGCACGCCCTTGAACACGGTCTGAGACTCCAAGGACGCGGTCATTCCGCTCTCGGTAACAAGAGCCAACTTGCGCTCCACCCGCCCGTTGTGCTTCAGGCCGCCGACGGACGTGAACCCGCGGAGGACATTTTTGTCGGCCATCAGTCTTTGGAACTCGTTCTAAGCCAAATCGGAAGCGTTGTCCGTGCGGAGGCATACGCGCTTCACGCAGGTATTCACCTCCGCCAGGGAAATGCAGAAGCCGAGGGCAACGGTTACCGCATTTTTGTCCAGTGGAAAGGCCGGCCGTCCCATGTTGATGGCGTCGTAGACGATCATCGAACAGTACCGAGCGCCATCCGCAGGCACCACCATGGGCCCTGCGAGGTCGGGGTATCGGCGCTGCAACCTCTTCTCAGCACGGCACGATGTGGACTTAGCCACGGCTCTGCTGATCCCCTTCCCCCCCGCGCACCCGTCGCAATACCCCAAACGTCCCGTCACTTGATGCCCTTTTGACGAGCAGTCTCGAGTAGAACAACGTCGCGGGCGTGGCTGAGGGAACAACGAAAATTGTCAACGTCTATTCACCTTCGCTTACTAGGCCTCAACACTGCTGCAGCAAATGCGGGGAGTTTTTCGTGCCTCTCTGCCTGAGTGGCCACAACGCAGTTGCCGAACTTCTTTTTTGCAAAATAACACGCGCACATCAAGAATGTGCGCCCCTGTGTGGTCAAGAGTAATAACGTGTTCCTCCTGGATCCTGTTAAAGACGCAAAGGTCAAAAGGTGCCCCAGACAAAAGCGCCACATTCCTCAAGATCACTGCTATGTCCTCAGCACAAAGCATCACGACATCAACGCTACCAAAACACTCCACCTCGATATTCTTGCCACCACCAAATTATCAAATACTTCTCGTCGGGCAAGGGGCCTCTTGTCGTAGGAAAGGGAATTAGTAGTAGCGCAGTGGATTGAAGCAACACTGCCTTCCGTCAGAATCTTACTCCCAGTCCCTGTAGGGCAATATCACGCCACTTGCCAAAATACGTTAAATGCGCCACAATGATTGTGGGCGGCTCAACCTGGTGTTCGCCGCTCACCGGCGCTTGATTGTCAATAGTCGAGGAAAGCGGTCCTCCCGCGTAGGCCCCACCACCGCCTGGCTCTGGTCACCCCTGCACTCCACTTTCCTGCACTCCAACGTTCCCACTGCTATAACCCCGTCATGGTTTGCCTCCGTCCTTACCGCCCCTGCTCCAATGTGGTTCACCTCCGCCCATACCGCCGCAGATGATACGAAACCCCAGGATATTTAAGAAACTTCCAGATATCCCCAGACCAGTATCAAATACAGCGTATCACAAAAACAACTCCGCCCGTGGCGCTTGCCCTGCGTTGCCTGTATGTAGAAAACCGGGTTTGTTTCAGGTGTCGTGCTGTTGCGCCGGCGCGACATTTCCCGCAAAATCACCCATATACGCATAGCAACACGCAACTAGAGCTGCGCAACACGTTTGGTCGCAGGCGGAAAAATATGTTGCGGAGCCTTTTGCGCCGCAGGCAAGGGCGGCCGGATATTTGTATTCACATTTCACGGCAAAATATTCGGCCCTCTCGACAGAGGGGGGGGGGGGGGGAGCTGACACCGCCCCCTCCCACTCCGCTTGAAAAATAGCTGCATATAACTGAACAGAAAGGACTCTAAAGACCCACCCCTCAGAACATTCCATAGGACTATAATACTACTCGACGACGAGCCATAGGCCACAGCTGCGCGTAGTGAAGCCGACTGCGGCAGCAGTGAGTGGTAAAAAGAATAATGCGGGTATGAGCTCGCTGGGCGTTTGGGACCAGACGTTCCCCGGAGAGCCGTGGGATCGGCAGCGATGGATGGTCCGTAATGCCTAGGAATCCTCTACTGCGTATGGCTCTACAGAAAGTACGTAGATATATCAACAAACCCCGCGAATTCCCCATTGCGTATATAGTTGCAACGGTATTCTATGAGGGAAGCCAAGCGCTGATCGCACCTGCAGTAGTGTCAATGACACCTCCCCTGCCTACTTGCTCCTGTGTTGCCCTGTACGCCACTGTCGGAAAAATTGCCAACAGTCTTCGACACTCACACATTATATCATGGAATGCCTGGCTAAGCCGTGGAACGGAAAAATGCGCTGAATTGCTATTAATGCATGCTATTGTTGGTCGATGACCACATGAATATGCAGTGTACAATCAGGCTTTGGAGCAGAACATTGCCAGGTAGAAGTATAAAATGTCGCACGAGGGATGTCATGTGCTGTCATGTTATATGACTTGATGTGGGGGTGGTACACGCCTCTCGTAAGCTATCACACGAGGTACATACACCGAACCCACCACACCCACCACAGACGCAAACGAACTACAGGGAAACAAACAAACGACCCCTCCGAGGGGGCAGCAAGGCGTATGATATATCCCAATACCCTGACACACCCTCGCCGTAGGTGAAAGTCAATCAGGGGTATTTTCAACCACTGCAGGCTTAAAACAGTTCAGGCTGTTTTCGTCGCAGTGTTGTGTAATTTGTCCATTTTTTCCACACGACTGTGCTATTAATAGTCATTTTGGGGCAAAGAAGTTGGAAACAGTGAATATGCCCACATGCCGGTATGGGATACGTTTGGGCTTTCCACGAAGATCAGCAACATCAACCGTACACCACGTGCATTCGAGCTTTGAATTACGCCAGCTGGCAAGTGTAGCGAGTGGCGGGCGATGTTTATTGCAAGTTGCAGGTTGTTGATTGCACGTGGCGAGCAGGGGGGTTACTGCTGTGTCCTGGCGGCGCGTGTTATGAGCACTGAAATGAATCGTTACTGTCGACGTAATGTCACAGCATCACGATGACCAACCAATAATAACAACAACCACGAAAAACAACAACAACTTGAAGCAAAGGTTCCATTAAAACGGCAATAGGCATAACCACGATAAGACTAGCTCTGATAACCTCACGACCGTCTGATCACCAAGCTATCCAGCAGCACAGCAGCAAAACGACGAGGTTGGGTCAACTGGCATCGCATCGCATCCTACCAGCCCCCGCCGTGTCGGCACTGGCACCGCAGTATTGAATAAATTACTGTTCGATGTGGATTTACCTCGTATTGAACAAAGCTAGTACCACAGCAGGGCCCACTGTCGGTGGTTGTATCCTGTGTGGTGATGTGGCTGTCGTCTTAGCCCGTCCGTCCTGGGTATCAAAGGCACCCAGTAAACGGGGTTCATAACCTGTTGCCATATGCGACGTGGACTCTACATGTTTTTTGTATATAGCATACGGCAGGGCCCACCATCGGTGACATTACTCTGTTCACCCGTCCTTGATTTCAGAGGCGCCCAAAAAGCGAGGCTCATAACCTGTCAAGAATTGGAAGGTGGGTCTAGCTGGTATTGATTTGTAGCAAGTGGTAGTGTCCAGTGGCATTACCCTGGGGTTAAAAGTATGGCTATCGTCTTAATCCGTCCGCCCGTCCGTCTTTTTGACGGCTGCGACACTCAGTGGACGAGGCTCCAAAACTTTTGAAATATGAAGGTATGGGTATACCTGGCGAGTACGTCGCAAAGCGACAGGGCTCTCTATCAGTGGCGATAACCACTGTGGTGAGGTGATCTTACTGTAGTCCGTTCACCCTTGGGTTCCTGACGAGACAAAAGTGCTCCGTTTTTTTTCAATATGATGCTGTAATAGTACTGTTGTACGAGAGCATACGCGAACAAGTTGACACGCGCAGAAAAGCAGCGCGCGCACGTTGAACACGAGCCAGTATATTTAGTAGCCGTGACACTTATTCTGACCGATCAAGTATTTATCACATTCAATCGACAACCGTTCCACGTATCTGCCCACGTAGTAGAAACTGTACGGAATAATATAAATGTGTTAAATATCCATACTACTGATATTCATTAGACCGTCAATTCGAAGTGTCGTTGCAATTGATTTTC
>JBBMHQ010093784.1:465-10470 GCA_037834295.1 Postelsia palmaeformis | reverse complement strand
CCACCATGGCTACTAAGCAGTACGACGCTTCCCCCCCCACCCCGCCGCCCCTGTCAAGTTTAAAGGGGAAACTACTGCGGTGGTGCACCACAATACTTCACTTCCATGTTTTCATTGTTGCCCCTGTTGTTGGTGAGGCTATCTTGTATTTTTAGAAGCACCTCCACGCCCCCCTCCCTTCTCCCAGAGATGTACGATCGTCTCTCTTCGACTTCGGTGCAGCAAACGAACAGCGGTCTGAGCCTGCCTGCCTTCAGGCGAGGTAGGATAGACTGCGTACGTCCATCAAGCAATTTTGGTCGTGGATACCGAATATATGCATGTTACACGCACAACGACACGCCCTCTGCGCTGATTTTCCGGTGCCGAATTTTTCACCCCTGAAAGAAGGCGCAAACTCACAATTATTTAAAAACGGTGGCTTTGGAAAGATGTCGACAGCATTATTCCATACCAGGCAGACGATTCTCTCAGCGTCTACACCCTCCCCGTTGTCGAGCGAGTGTGCTATTTCATCATGCTAGTGTGATAGTGTGATGCGGTACTCGCTCTTGAGGAGATGTTTTATCTCCCGAAACGTTGTTCGTTTTTCTTCTCTGGCTGTATGTACTGCAAGTGGCCTACGTTTGTCTCTGTATATACGGCGAGAGGCCTGTCGGACCGCCTGCACCACATTTTACCTGCACACCTATGATGCGACGGCATCAATTCGTTTTCAGTGCCTGTCTTGGCAGAGCAAGCCACCCCCTGCGACGAGGTACCGCGTCGATTTCACGACGAACCGATGCGGGGGTGGTATTACAGGGGGCCACAATAAACAGGACCTGCGGTACACACAAAAACCTATATGTATGTTCGTTTTTTTCTGTAAATATTTGGTCCCATTTACTATGGCCCCCCGCAAGAATAGAGCCCTGGGTGAGAGTCTCTTGCTGATCGCAGGCACTGATCGCAGGCAAGAGAGGTCTCATTGGTCCCGAGCTGTACACCACTCTGTCCCAGAGTAAACATGAAAAAGAATGCCTGGGGATACCTCCACCTCATTAATTACCAAAATTTGTACGAACTGGTGCGACAGTGCAAATGCTTATTTCCAAACAGCAACAAACGCGTTTACACATAAGCGCGACGTATACAACCCAAAAGGATCTCTCGCGGGTATCTCGGTATTGGCTGTCAACACCTCATGCGACATCCAGACCCCCGCTTTTTACCACCCGGCTCACCGCGCCCGAGATCTGCCACACCACTACCCTCAGCAGACGCGGCGGTAGAAAATCACACATCAGCAAAAGGTTTGTGCCAATCGACGCGATGATGAAGGTTTTCGCGGCGGCGCAGCGCACAACAGACAGCAGAGAGACGTCGGCGGAAAACGGGGGGAACCATCGTGAAAATTGATCACAGGCGGAAAGCAGGGAGACACACGATACGGTAGACGGGAGGGATCACAGCAATCATGGGAAACAAAAATAGGGTGTGAGCACGTAAGGCGGGTGCATGGTGTTTGGAGTCCATCGTGGTTTCTGCTTCTTATAACGTATGCCCACCCGTGTCAAGGATCTCTATGACGAGACCCTAATATCGACGGCGAGCGCGGCATCTCGAAGCGATGCAGACAACTGCCCTGCCACCCACCGTCACGAAGCAGGCACAGCTTTCGAAGGTCAAGGAATTCCATCACGGTGAGGTAGGCACTGTCCTGGCGGGTAAGGCACTCCATGGCTGGTTAGGAGCTCCCGTGCCCCCCCCCCCGTAGTAGGGTAGGGCAAGCAAGCACCTTTATCCTTCCAGGGCAAATCGCAGTCCCGATTCGGGGAAACACTACTTAGAATTAGAGTGCTTTGTCCCCAAAGCGGGGCTGCGGTCCTAAAAGCGCTACTGTAGCAGCAGTGAGTTTCGAGTCAGAGCCAAATCTGGCGTGGAAACGGAAGGGGGATGCCTAGCTCCTTGGAGGATCCATCGTGGGCTCTGATCATCATGACCCACCACTGCCCTCTCGTAATATATGTTCTGGGGCCCTTCGCTCCCTTGGGGGCGAATGCTTTTGCCCTTGCACACATGTGCCGTTCGTATGGCAGTGCTCAGTTCAAGTGGTCCTTGTACATTCGAAACAGAGAGAGTGATTAGTGTCTCACTCAGCAACCTTGCGAGAACAGTTAGCGAGTTGGGCTACGCCCGACACACAACACGTCCCACCGCAACCGTCGTCCAATGTGTATGTAGGGCAAGTATTCTTCGTAGTCAACCATAGCGTCGAACACGGTAGTTGCACCCAAAATTTACGGTTCCAGATTTTCTCGGGCGATAAGACCAGCCAAAACAGCCTCCTCACGAAAACTGCGGCAGTTTTACTCGGCAGCAGCTGTCATACCGCACATCAGTCGGCGGCCGAGTTCTGATGAGAAAAAAGAAGCAAGCTAAAAACCACCGCCGACACACGAAAGCATCTCCCAACCATCGTTAATCAACCGTCGTCTACCGTGAAGAGCGCTGGGCTCGTACGGGGGCTGGGTGCGATAGTTTTTTTTTCTCAGCACTCGATGTTTCTTTTCCCTCAGAGAACGGGAATGGTTTGCCAAAATTATGGAACAAGGTGCTTTCGGAAGCGCCTGCGGTAACAAAAATAAAGAGCATTTCCGAGAATCGAAAAGTTCGACCTTAGCTCCCTCCCCTTGTTGGCCGTCGTTGTCGAGACTACGAACGAGAGATGAAAAACGATCGCACTCACCATTGTGCTAGCTCAACGCTCTCAACCCTTCCAAGGCAACTCGTAGCCCCGATTTGGGGGAAACTTACTTGAAATTAGAGTGGTTTGTTCCCAAAACGGGGCTGCAGTCCTATACGCGAGGGTTACCGGTGTCTAACGGTGCACCCTACAATAACCTGACGCATGAGTAACAGGTTTAGTATTATTCGCCCTCCTACATATATAGTTCGTATATATACCAGGTATGCGCTCAGTAAGCACCAACCGCAGTGTCGAATACCTGGTACCTACGACTAGAGAGCGGTAAGCTCTAATGCTGAAGGTAGGTCGCGGGCTCGGCACAACTATAGATGCCGTGATTAACGCGCGGGGAAAAACCCCACGCACGGAGAAGCGACGCACGAACGGGTTCGGGTTCGGTCACCTTTTGACAAAGGACAGCCCTTACGCGGAAGAAATCCCCGCGAATGCAGTGCGAACGCTACCTTCCATCTGCTTTTTTGTTGAGATAACAAAACCATCAACCGACAGGTCTTAAATTACACCGCAAAACGTCCTGAAGGCGGCTTGAAAAAGTCTTGTCGTTTTATACAACATAAATACCGAATTTGCGTTTTTGCCCACCTATGACAATCTTGAGCTTCGACAGCGGCAGCCCAGCCAGCAAAGCTCCAATCCGCCCGGCGGCCGTGATCTCCTCTTGCTTTGGTGCGTTCCTATCGCGCACCACCCCTCGGCCCTCATTCCGACCGGTTTGCCCCGGGCCACCACCACCACCACCACCACCACCACCACCACTACCACCACCTGCATGCGCCCGGGTGATCGCCGGCTCGGGCCTGGTATCGCCGTTCACACCGAAGAAGGCGGGCGCTGCTGATTCACCGATCGCATCCTCATTGACAGGTGCCAACGCCGGTATCAAACAAGGTTCGCTGCTGACACTTCCTTGGGAGAACACCGCCACCGCCGCCGCCCCCCCCTCGTGCGAGGGGACCTGAGGTTTCACCGCAACGCCTCCATCACCATTGACGCCATTAATCCCTGCGAAGTGTTTCCAGTTAGTGCCACTACCACTGCCGCCGCCGCCGTCGTCGTCGCCGTCGCCGCCGCCGCCGCCGCCGCCGCCGCCGCCGATGCTGCTGTTGTCAACGCTGCTGCTAGTGCTGCCTCCGCGCGCGGACGCGCTATCTCTGAATCGCTGCCACCGGTCGGCTCTAAAGCCGGACGCGAAGCCCCACCTGGCCGCGCCCCTGCCGCTCTGTCGGCCGCTTCTGTCGCCGAAGTCGCTGACGCCGGCCCCATCGGAGCGCGACAGGACCTCGGCGCTGCGGCGCTGCAGCATGACCACCTGCTTCTTGGTGCTCGCCATCGTGGACGTTACGGCGCCTCTGCCTCCGACCTGGCCATCGGAATGGGTGACAAAGGGGCTAGCGATTCAGTTGGTTGGACTTGAAACACTGCTAGTAACCTTAGCAAGTCATGTTCACGGGTCGGTCGTTTCCATAAATGTGGTACGGCTTTAGCACAAAGAGCAGTCGAACACCCATGACCTACGTACGAGGTCTACGCTGAAAACGAACGGTGTTGGGACGGGAGCTCCTCAGTTTCGATGGTTGAGAACCCCATCAGTCACCATAAATAGTTTGGCCTAAAAAAGGTACCAGTACAGGACGGTACACGACAGTGGTCAAGAATCTCTACTATTCCGGCTGAGGCCCGCGGCTTCTGGAGGCTCGCGGCTTGTTATTGCTGTGATGTCAACGTTGAGCATACTAGGCCCTTTAAGCTGTTCGTTATACATAGCATGGAGAGTGGCGTTCCTCGCTGAGCACAAAAGCTTACAGCAGCTGTAAAAATCTTGAAAACAATTAGAAAACGTATTCAGCCTGAAGGTTTAAGCTCCTACATTCTCAACACACATCGTCTACTGCAGTACCCCCCCCCTCATCGTAGCCTGCGCCACAAAAAAAGGCGCACAGACACCGGGTACTGTACGCATGTAGTTCCTCATTTTAGGAGCTCCACCAGGCAAAAAATGGTTTGACCAATAAGCGCACGACCTCGGATAGAGAATCCATTTCCTGATTCCATGATTTAGATCGTTCAAGACCGAAGAAAACTCATCCCTTGATCTCGTATGACCTGCAATGTACAGGCCATGTCGCCGAGTGGGACCCGTCAAATGGGCATACGAGGTATTATATACTTGTGTATAAGCAGCACGTTTTTTTTGGGGGGTGGTTGGATCTGTACTGTAGATATATATCCAGCACAACCTCTCCCAACGGCAGAAGATGAGGAGGAGCTGTCAATGATCAATCTGCAGATGATTTAGATTATGGGCTATCCGAGGTGTGAAAATCGCATGTAATATATACCATATATGTACCAGCACCCGCTGACACCCGCGACGGCACCGGGCTCGCCTGCGGTGCCGTGCTCCGAGTACACGCAAGCACAAGAAACGAAAGAAAAAAGAAAGAAGGGAACCGAAAAAGCCAAAAAGAAAAGGGAGAGAACAAAGAACCGCTGGGAAGGTCCCGTAAGCAATCGAAGTAGGCGTTGTCCAAGTGGAGATCTGAGAGGCCAGGGAAGTACCAACCGAGCACGCTCAGAGAGTGAGATTATCTATAATTAGTTATATCTCTATATACTAGGTATATACATGTATACATACATACATATATACATATTATATATATATATATACCTGGTATATAAATAGGAATAAACAACCATAGGTGATATATAGTATATACATGCATATACATAGTACTTCGCATATACTTAAGTATACACCGGTAGATATAACTAACTATACATATCTCATTCTCTGGGTATAAATATATATTAATATATATATGTATATATATATATATATTAATATATATACTCCGTGTATACATATGTATATATATATTAATATATATAATAGATGCGCAGAAAATCTACCCAACGAACAAAAAGGCAGAGAGGGCCGCTCTCACCAGATACACCGCTAGCAGCGCGACCACGGCGAGCCCAAACACAACCGCCACGGAGAGCAGGAAAAACATGCCGCCCTCGAATCCTGCCGAGCACTCGTGGCACTGGTTCGCCGCGCCGCTGCCGTAGCCGGGGGAGCACACGGAACAAACTTTCAACGAAAAGAGGCGTGCAGAAAGCGGAAAGCGGGGAGCGGGGGTGGGTAGGAGGGAGGGAGGGAGGGAGGGAGGGAGGGAGGGAGGGAGGGAAGACGAGTAATCAAGTACGACGCATTCGACGCGAAACAAGCAGAGAGAGGAGAGGACGATTTCATGCTACCGTTATCGCGATCTTTTGGGACACACAAAAACAGTTGGGCAAGGAAAGGAAGCTCGTATCAAGCGAGATGGCGGAACTCTTTACTTCGGCCCTTGGGACACACAACGAACGAACCAACCCACGAGCTCTACACTGAGGAGGTATGAGTAACAGTTACCAAGACTGCTTGCTGCGACAATTTCTAGGCTTTCAGCAAGAGGCAAAGCTCGCAATGCAGCAGCGACGCCGCCGTTTCACAAAAACAAAAGCATGAGAGCTACGTAGCGCCACTCACCGACACCTTCGTAGCCGTCGTTGCAAAACTCCTGCACCTTCAAAACGTCTGTTCCTCCCTTACAAGCAGCCTGTGTCGAGAGAAGGTTACACGAGTTACACACAGTTCCCCCTTCGGGATCGACCCATGGTCGACTTGAAACCCCGAGAGTGTCGCGAGCCGAAAATGGCGAGACAAAAACAACAAGGGCGCGTCCGTTCGCAGCTACTCGTACGTAAGCCACCGCGCAAGAACGCAGAACGTACAAACAAAAGCTCTTGGAGGCAGAAAAATAACAAAATTAGCCCCGGGAAAGGTAATACCGACCGACCAACACCGACGAGTTCGTAGGCAGTTCTATACCAATCAGCTCCAGTGGGAGGAAACAAAAAGCGAGGGCGAATGCGGCACGCTGTTGACCATCTCACCCAACAGGGGATCACCGACCTATTTATACGAGTATCTCCTCCTCGATGTTTGTATGTATACTGCTGCTGTGATTCGCCATTAGCCCTAAAATGTAAGGGAATCGTTGGGTATTTTACTTGGTACCGGATGGATACTTACCTACATGCCCTCCTCGACGTTTACACGTACACTGTAAAATCACTCTGTCCAAGAACATAAAGAACTATTGGGTATTCAATAAATAATACTTACTTTTACCGATAGCGTTACGTGGTCTCACGCGTTACATCCCGAAGCATCCCATATGGCCACCATGCCCCTATATATAGGGAACGATTAGGTATCCGCATTGATACCGAAAGGATTCCTGTATATACATACGGACATAGTGGGATGTGATTTCACGCACTGTTCCGCCGAAGCATCGTACGCGGCTTGGAAAAACGGAAACGAATCAAGGATCGAAGCAAAGGTTGTCTCACCTACAGCAGTGTAACGTTTTTGTTGCGGCTAAAAAACACGAAATGAAAACAGAAGATGTTGAGATGGCGGGCATGCATGCGCACAGCGACAGGCAGCAGCAACCCTTATGAGTCACAAGAACACACACAGCAGGCGCCCTGTGCCGTGGTCGAAGGACTTGCGGCAAGGTAAGCTATCATCATCCCTGACACGGTGCGCCTTTGCCATGAACGAGACTGTCGCAAAACCGGATCTTACGAGCAGCCGCGTCAGCTTCGCAGGCAGCTGTTGTGCTTCATTCAACCCGCGCAATTGGCGACAAATGATGCCTGCCGCCGGGGTCTTGACGGCCTCGTTTGTCGCGGCTAGCGTAGGATAGCATACCAGACGACTACCCCTGGAACTCAATGACAAGACGTCCGTAATGACCGCCGTCGAGCCCTACGAAGGCCGCAGAATCTCGAAAGCGACTGTGCTTCGACAGGATGAAAGGAGCGTCCCGACTGCGGTACCACCAAGTGGGTGCAGGCGGTCGGGACCTTCTTATCGATCGAACCCGTGTCATATAGAGCCCGCAGCCTGGGAAACCACGCGCGAAAACAAGCAATATTCCGCCAAAATAGCCTACTGTGAAGAACATTCGTACACATCTCTTACCTCGTTGAAGCACTCGCGGACTTGACTCAAGTTGAGCGCGGCACGCCAGTATCCATTTTTGACCGACAAGGTCTGAAGCGTCTCTCCTGCCCTGGAGCAGTCCACGCCCTACTTCGACAAGACCAGAGGACCAGGATAGAGGGGGGGAGAAGGACGGTACTCATGTGATGCATGACCGTAGTCGTGTGACCGTAGACCCGCGCATCCCAACCATATTTTACGGGGCGGGGCACATCGGGTTTTCCCTGACCAGGCAGGCAGACATTGCTTGGTGATCGGGGGGGAGGGTATTCGATGGGAGATATGTGTTCGATCTCATGCATGGCCGTAGTCGTATGACCATGCACATCGGGGTTTTCACCGACCAGGCAGATATCGCTTGGTGATCGGGGTAGCGAGGGGATGTACTCATGCCATGTATATGGCCGTCGTCGTATCATCGCATCCCTCTAGTGCCGGGACGGAGCATGCCGGCTTTCCACCCACCAGGCAGACACTGCTTGCGCTAAGTACGAAAAGCGCTGTGAGGTGTGTGGGTGCTTTCGTCAGGAGCCCGATAAAATACAACGATACACTATTAAAAAGCTTGGCGTAGCGTGTGTTAGGGGGGTACTCACGCCATGCATGGCCGTAGTCGCGTGGCAATAGACCCTACTGCTCGGCGTGGAGTTCACATGGAGACATGATTAGATAACTCGGTGTCGCGTGTGGGTTGCGCTCGCAATAAAACCGATAGAGCGCAGGAGGTGCGTTGAAAACACGAATCGCGGGGATGGAGTGCCTTAGGGAAGCTAGGGAGGGGGGGGGGGTACTCGTTATCATGCACCGCCGTAGTCGTATGACTATATACCCTGATCTGACTTTACTTCATACACCATGCATCTCGTCTATCAGTACACAGTTTAGGTATGGGAGACACCAACTTATCTCTCTGTCATCATGCTAGTAAGATACCGAAAACTGCCTATGTTTTACGAGGAAATCATGCTTTTCCTCGAACACACAAACATGAAAACGTAATCATGCAGCTGACGTCACCTGTTTGTTGTAGCCGGACCAAAGCCTCGGCTTTGATTGTCTACGAACGCGACAAGTTGTTGGCCTATTTTCGTCTTGGGTGAATATTCCACGCCTCGGACAGGTCATCTACATGTCATGTACAGATCATGTACAGATCATCTACATATCATCTACATATCATGTACAGGTCACGTACATATCATGTACATATCATGTACAGATATTCCGCAGATCCTTCCCACTTCATGATCTGGATATTTCAAGGCAGATGTATCATCTAGTCCCGATCTCGTACTCTTCTACTGCTCACGTCACCGGGTGGGATCCGTACAGTCTGCTTGATCTAGCCTCTGTTTTCTTGAGGTGGATCTATCCTAGAAGGCATATCCTGCATAGCCTCTCTCACAACGGCGGGCGAGTTACTAGATGATCTATCTGATCTATCTGTAGACGGATTAGATAGCTCATGATCTGTCCTAGGTATCAAGCATCCAGGTCTGGTTGGTAACAGCTCTCATGTCTATTGTTTTTGGACCCTAGATTCCCTTTTAATTCGAACAAAATGCATTCATTTACTGCACACAAATTTTATCCCACGCTGCTGCAAATATCAAGACTCCCCCCCAAACGGGGGTGGATGCAGTTGAAAAAGGGACGAATAACTTCAAAGCCGCAATTTCCAGGGCTCTTGACGGGGTTCATGACCTGACCCGCGGGTCGGGCCAGGAAGTTTTTGAAATATCACCGGTCGGGTCGGGTCGGGTCGGGTCGGGTCGGGTCGGGTCGGGTCGGGTCGGGTCGGGTCGGGTCAGGAGGGTTTTAAGTTCTTGCGGATCGGGTTCGGTCACCGTCACTCGATCTGATCCGTCCTAACCCGCTAGAATTGACCCGACACCGTTAACAGCCCGCACAAAATTTCAGACGTTCTCGCCAGATCTCACCACACACGCATCAACACATGACACACCTCTGTCATGCCCTCTATGCCACTGTCGGCGCAGGTCGTACAGTCACCAGTGTACCCCTCCGAGCCATTTATGCTGGCTAGGTCGCGGTCCCAGAAGCTGCCGGCCGCGCAGTGGTAGAACGTGACGTCGAACGACGCCGTGCGAGTGGTGGTCGTCGTCACTACCGCCCTCCCCTCTACGCCACTGCTGCTGGTGGTGGTTTCCTCCTGGAGAGCGGAGCG
>JBBMHQ010093762.1:0-10073 GCA_037834295.1 Postelsia palmaeformis | reverse complement strand
GGAGACCTGTCTTTTCGGACACGTCAAGGCGTATTTTGGCCTTGTAACCGTCGTATACTCGTGTTAGTGCAGGGGGGGGTTGCCAGTCAAGGTGTCAAACCGCGGTCTCCTACACCATAAGATGCTACTATTAGTGTAGGGACCGTCAGTCAAGGGATCTGGCCGCGGTCTCCTCGCCATTAATATACCATTTGTAGTGTTGGGAAGTGTCAGTCAAAGGGTCAAACCGCGGTCCGCTATGTTGCTACGACCACGTGAACTCATTACCAAACTTTATGTACGAGTGTTCACGTCGTCATAGTCTCTCTGGGAGAGGGAGGGTTTACTACCTGGTAAATTGAAAAAAAATAAAAAATGACACCGTGAAAGTTAGGCAGTCGAAGTGACGAACTCACCTCCGCCTTTGCCAAGCGTTTCTCGTCCAGACCGCCCTTTTTGTACCGTCTCTTGATCATGCTATTGAAAAAAAACTCGAACATGTTGCTGTACTGGTACTCCTTGTTGGTGAACATCCACCAGGCGTAGCTCAGTGTCGATACCCCCAGTGCCCTGGAAACACCGAGCGGACGAAGGCAAAGGCGAACGACGACATGTTAGCTCTTCTAGGGACTCGTCAGCTTGTTTAGGTATATGTCAACGACTTTAGGAACACGTAAAGTCCTTGAGGAACGTGTTCTTTTCTCGAGGACCATGTCAAGTCGTCTGGGTACACGACAACTCTTTGAGGGGCATGCCAACTCCTTCAGGAACATGCTGACTCCTTTAGGAACATGTTATACTAAAGGAGGCTAACATGCTCCTGAAGAAGTTGAGATATTTCTATTCGAAAGGGCTTAACATGTTCCTTGAGGAGTTGACGCGTTTGTAGAGGAGTTAACATGTTCACAAAGGGATTAACATGCTCCTTCAAAGTGCTTACTTAGGAAAGGAGTTATTGTTAACATATTCCTAAAAATAGTTAACGTGCTCTTGTGAATTCCTTCAGGAGCATGTTGTACTCCTGTAGGAACGTCCTAACTCAACTCATTTAGGAACGAATCATTAAGAACTTCTTGAGGAGTATGTTAACCCCGTTAGGCCTTAAGGAACGCACTCCCGTTTCGACGACGAACTACTTGGAATTGGGGTCAAATTGTGTTTCTGTACACTGCACTGCTCAAAGGCTTCTACTCGTAGCCCCCCCTAGCGCTTTCACGCGCGCGCTCGCTTCGCTTCCGGATAGGATAGAAGGGTGCCGGCTCTCGACTACGCATGCACTCGTGGTATGCCAGCGAACCACGTACTATACCCCGTGAGGTGGTCTCGGCACGATCGCTTCGTGGCACAACAGCCTAGCCTCGCAGCAGTGTCCCTTGCTCGAATGAATCGTTTTTCGCCAAATTGTGATAACCACGTACTTTCAAGTCCGCTTCGTGTATAACCGCATCCCCAAATGCCACAGGCATACCAGGTATTTTAGCTACATATATATGCACGACCACAGGCATATTGCAACAGAATACATGCACTTTTGAAGGCCACAGGCATGCCTTACAGCAGAATAAAGCACACTTGCGACCCGCACCAACAGCACTCTTGGTGCCGTAGCGGGGTGTACCGTGAATCGTGCTTGGCGACGCCCAGTTGGGTCCGAAGGCGGTAAGAAACGGAGCTACCAGCACGTACAGTACGTACACTGCTATCGACAATTCGGTTTGCTTCGGAGCGTCAAAATAGCTCAACACACCGGCTTCATCACGATGTATCTGTCCACTGTAGGTCGTCTAAAACCCAGCCTGTCGACACGATATATTATGCAGGATCTGTTCAGTACAGATCTAGTCCAAGAAAGTTGTCTGATAGATCATGAAGAAAAATATTACCCCCACCCGGCAACATGAGCTAGATCATACAGACCATACAGATCATACAGATCATACAGATCATACAGATCATACAGATCAAACATGATTATCTGCCCTGAAACGTGTAGTTAATGGCGAAGGAATTGATGATCCGCCCGAGGCGTGATATCCCCTGGCAGCTTCTAGCTCGTGACAGTTGTATACATGTTACAGGGTGGGCAAAACTCACGTGAAGAACGTAACGGGCTCCTGCAATAGATCCCATCCCATCCCATCCCGTCCCATCCCAATTCCACACCATCCCAAGTCATTCCATCCCATCCCATCGTAGGCGAGCGGAGAGAGAGAAAGGCGGACAGACGGACAGAAAAGCACGCAGCCCAGCAGTCCGTGAGAAAATATGATCGTCAGCGATCTCGAGCTTCTCCATCAATCTATGCCAAGCCGAGCGCTGTTGTCAGGGGACAAAATAAAAACGTCCCCTGCTTGCTACCGCACTTTTATTCAGCGCATGCGAACAACGCGCAGCATCGCGGCACATTCAACCAGTCCGCGCAACGATTCGTTCACGCAGACCTATATACGACCTACCAGGTATTGAGATTCAACTCATCATAACGGCAATTATGGTATATATATACGATCTATATGATGTAGATAATGATCTCCTTATCAAGATGCGACTCATCATAACGGCAAGTACGCGATCTAGACGATCTAGAAAATGATATCCCCGTCAAAATACAACCCCATAGTGCAGGCAAATATCAGATTTTGATGACCTAGACCATGATCTCCCTATCAAGCTACAAGCCATCATAACGGTGAATATCAAAATACAATCCACCACAAGGGCGAATATGGGATCTAGATGATGTAGATCATGATCTCCTTATCAAGATGCGACCCATCATAACAGCAAATATCAAGATACAACCCATCGTAACGGCAAATATGGGATCTAGATAATCTAGGTCATGATCTCCCTATCAAGATGCAACCCACCATAACGGCAAAGATGGGATCTCAAATAGATGATGTAGATCATGACCGAGATCATTGATCTGCCCGATGTGTACGATCGGCCCCCTCACCATTATATCCCAGGAGAGGTATACGTAGGAAAGGTACCAGTAGCCCCCGGCACCGGACACGACTGCCCCACTGATCCCCCACATGCACCGGGAAACGGTTCTCCTAGCCTGTGCACGAGAATGGCCAGTTACAGAGGGTGGGCAGGGGGTGGCCGGTGGAATACTCTCGACGTAAGAGGGGTTGCGCCACACATCAAACATGAAACAGGAAACATGCGCACTTCAATCATTCAATGCTTTCACTAATATTAATAATAACCGTGCCCACTGTTGTAAAAGCGGACGATTCCCCTGTGCTCGAACAGCCCCATTTGTATGTATACATATCATAGACGCTAACGCTCTAAGTTATGTTGAAGCATCCTGAGTTGGAGCTCATCTGCCGTGATTAACGTAAGTCAGCACCCCTACTTCCCTCCGACACATACCTTGCCTTGTGAGGAAAAAAAAAAAACTACGGTAGAAAGAAAGGCAATGGTCATCGCCGGGGTACGTTAAATACTACCGCCCTGGGCCGACACGCCTTCCGAACACTACAAAAACAAATACTACCGGCATGCACTTCTTGAGCCTTCTTACTTTTAGGCGCTGAAGACTTAAAAAACCTCATGAACGAACAAAGCGGACAGGAGTCTGTACATACCATGTAGCTGTCACAAGCGAGTCACATGGAGAATTTCACAGCGTTGGCAAGTTCTCAAGCGCACTCGACTCGCGTCATTGAGAGAGCCTTAATAAAAAACTGCGATTGGGTGGTGACGGGGCTCCTCCGCCCTTTGGGCCTATGGGTATCCTTTTTGGACGCCGAGAAAGTGGCCAAAACAAAGATATTATTGGAGGACCGGAAGGAGAACGTTGCACCCGTACCGTAAGATTCGTTCCATTGTACCTCCGACTCCAAATCGTATAGGCCCCCAACCACGCAGTGGCTTAGGCTGTAACCGTCATTTTTCGTGGTCAGTGTATCCCTCTGGAAGAGGGTTAAGCGCACTGAGGTAAGCGACGGGGTTTACATGTTACCATTGGTCGCGCACCTTGGCCATGGAGTTGCCCTTCGGGTTAAGATGTCATTGGTTCTCAAATGTGGGTTCGGATGAGGTATAGAGGTCTTTTAGAGAGCAAGTACACCTCACTACCATACGGGTAGCACTTTTTTTCCTTACAAGGCAGTTATTTATGACTTATAGGCTTCTCCACCGGTTCGGAATTATGACCACTCGGTATCGCTTGCGTTTGGGGTATTCATATTAAAAGTACAGTAGTTTCCGATGTAAAGATAGTGGGCCGTGGGATGGCTGACTCATCATCAGGTGCAGCGTTTGCACTTTTTCTGAGAGACGTTTTTTTTGGGGGGGGGTGAGACATAGAGCTCCTCCTCAAGCGAGGAGGAGCCCCTAGTGGAAACTCCATGTGCGTTTCTACTGTCGAATTGTTTATGCACTATTTATACTACCACTGCTGCAGTATCATACTACTGCTACTACTTCCCTTCTTCGTCGCACCGCCCGCCGGGCAGCAACACATCAAAACATGCGCACGCGGCGGGTTGCGCCAGGCGCAAGCACCAGGCGCAGTACATACTGCGTCGAGGGCAAGCTGACCAAAAACTTCCTTCTGGCAGGCCATGCACCACACCAAGTACAAAGCACACCGTAAAAGGCGTATATACAGAAAAGTTCGAGCAGGAGTGCGATCGTTTTTGAGCGCTATCATTTCGTATAGCTTTCTCCTGACAACGGTATAGGGTGCTAAGTGAAGTCGTACCGGGTACGTTCATATTTTCGGAAGGCTCTCTCTGTCGATCAGGTCTTCCCCGAAAACGCCTCGTTCTCGAGTATTGGCAACCTTTCTCCGTTCTGGAAAAATAGCGCGCTGGAAAACGATCGACTGCACTCGTGCACCAACTCAGCACACTTTTGTAAGGTAGTACCTGTCCCAGAATATAAGGAATCTTTACATACTGAAAATTCATATAAACAGTCGTTATATTTAAGGGCGTAGTGGTATATCGTCGCATGCCAGTGAAGCACGCCGGTCAGCCCTCGATTCGCTCACCTGTTCGTCGAGCGTTGCCTTCAACCTCAACGTGGGGTCGAGCTCCCGCCTCACCGCCGCCTTATCCGCCTCGAGAGCCTCCGCCTTCTGCAGCAGGTACTTCTGCAGCGGCGACTCCAGGCTGTACTTTGCGAAGAAATGCTCCAATACCTTAATCGTTCGTGAGGCAGGGGAGCGAGCAGAACGCAGGGGTGGTCATCAATATACCAGCAATGGAGTAGCGCAGCAGACGCGGGGATGATCATCACCTCAAAATATCCAGGGCCCTTCACGGGTCACTACCTGACTGACCCGCGGGTCGGATTATGATTTTTTTCGAAACTTCACGGGTCTGGTCGGGTCGGGTCAGAAGCTTTTCATTTCAAACTCGCGCGGATCGGGTCGGTTCAACCCTTGCCCGACTCGAACCAACCTGACCCGCGAGGCTTGACCCGACCCGTGAACATCTCTGAAACTATCCAGGGCTTTCCACAGTGTAGCCACGTTTTTTTCTTGTTTTTTTTTCAAAATACGGTAAATTCGCTATAAAGTCGACACTATACCAAAATTGGCATGTATATACTTCGTATGCATACGAGGGCGTGCATCTGGAGTGTAATCATATATGCACGTCGGGAAACGAGCACCGCCGTTACTTTTGCGGCGAGCAGTGGCACCGACCACGAAAAAAAAAAACTCCCTCGTTGCCACCTGCTACCTGCTACCCCACTCTTGTAGCATCTTCAGACCACAAGCCAATGTCACCCCCACTCCTGCTGCGAGATTGCTCTCCTCTGTCGCCTGTCTCCTCATCGCTGTCGCTGTCGCTGTCGGCCACACCAGTGCTGCTACTATGCTACTATCACCAGGGAACATAAGTTTGCTATTATTAATACAGTAGCAATGAGAACCAAATCATATGGTACGGGGGTGCACGATTCTTGGGTCCATCGGGGGTTCAGATGTACAATATATGGGCCTCCGTAAACACTTCTATTCTACTAGTATACTAGTATATACGATTATAATACCGGGGGGTGCCCTCAACTGCTGGACGTATGATACGCGAGCGGTCGATTTTTGTGTGTATACCTGGTGCGGCTGCAAGTAGACGATGTCCATGAGACCCGGCTCGTTGTGAAAGTGCAGAATGACGCCAACCTTATGGAGGTCGGCGGCCACCTGGAGTTGAATGCCGAAAAGCGGGCAGATTGGTCAACAAAATTCACAGCACAGAGACAGGGGCAGAGACCACAAACACCGACCGAAAACTGTGGGCTGCGCTCCGATTCACAAGCACCACCACAATACGTACGGTAACGGCATTTCACTGCAGCCTTCCATGTTGAACGTAGTGGAATACGCTAGGTCCAGCTTTTCTTGTTATGACGGGGGGGCATAGTATAGTAAGTAGGACGAAATAATGATGGTAGAAATAGGTAAATATATACTGGTAGGTTTTTGTGTGTACCGTACTGTAGGTCCTATTCAATATGCCCCCCCCCGTATAAGTACCAGGTAGTGTGTACAGAGATAGATAGCGCAATTGCCTAGAACGAGAGCCGAACAGCGCGTCCGATTTCTCACGCAGAAAAGGGGAAGAAAACGTGAGGAGTTGTGGTCACGTTGGCGTGGCTCGAAATCGTACGGCGAAAGTTGGCGGCTAGTATGCAATGGTAGTACACTAGTTTGTACTGCTGTTGTATGCACAACTGAGGGTTTCCGGCAGCATCCGCGCAAATATCCGCACTACGCTACAGGAATGTTTTCCAACTCACCATCGTGACACCCTCATGTCGCAATACAGCTACCGCATATATGTTCCATGAAGTTGGTCATGAGTCGGTGGTGTAAGGAAAACCTTGTAAATAACAGCATCATCACAACCAACGATAGCTAGACATGAACTACAACAAGACGAGGTAAAAAAACGCCAAACGTTTGAGATCACCTCAACGCTACCATACCACATATCCTAGCTCCAGCCACTGCCCACATGCTGTTATAGCATCATGTAAACGTCACCCGAATATCGATGACTCCACTTTCAGGCTCAAGCCACTGTTTCCTGATACAAGACCGCCAGCATACTGTCGGAGGTAACCACCAACCTCTCGCGTGCGCAAGCCGGTATACATGAATGTACAGATTGATGTATGCCGTCGTGCGTGTGAGGTTGGTCGTCCGCTGCCACCGCCTTCTCCGAAAACAAAAGTGTGTGGTACAAAGTGAAACACTATCAAGAGGAGGAGGCGGATGCACACGGTTGAAATATTTCACCCACAAACCGTACGAAACCTAATGCCAGAAAGACAGCAGTAGTACCGGCCCTCTAAAAAACAAACTAGGGAAATGGACCAGGCTATAAAATAGGGTCCTTGATGGAGAAAGCGTATGGCCCACACTAACTTCAGTACAACCATTCCACTTTATTTTTTTTGTTCACAGGAGATGAAAGGCCGACTTCTTCTTCGTGGGACCCTTCCATGAGAGAGGGCCGGCAGTGCGCCAAGTGCATGAAATACGCTTGACTTATGCTACGTATACCCGTGGTGCTTCACCTTCCGAGCATCCGCCTCGTCCATCCCGCAATCCTCGCACAGGCGTTCGAACTCCGCGTAGGTCATGCTGCGTCTCGTCTCGTCCTCCAAAGCAGCGCGGAGGCGGATCACCTTCCCGCGCTCCAGCAGCGAGGGGAGCTCCGTTCGCCCGCCCCCCTCCTCGTCGTCGTCGATGTAACCTCCGGATCGAGTAGCCAGGACGGGAAACTGCGGGAGAACAACGAAAGGGACACACGGCACAAGGAGAGTTACGTGTAGGGGGGCGCCACTCTGTCTTCTGTCCATGGCGCGAACTTATTCGACGAGAATTGTGACTCGCGAGGCGATCACAACAACTCATACAAGTGCTTGGTGTGCTTGCCATGTCGATGGTGATGATACAGCGGCTGAGTGGTGGCCATGAAGGCAAGGGAATGATGTCACAGTTGTACCGCACCGCAGACGTTTCAGCCGTGTGCTGTTTGTTGGCAAGCCAGCGGTAGCCGGCAGGGGATTTCGAATCACGACCGCGCCGAACATGACAGCAGGGGAAATCTACTTTATGGCAAAATTTGATCATCTGCCCACGATGTCGGAGTTCGATTCTCACGTGCTTCCCATCCAGGGTCATCTCGAACCCTCCGTACCAAGCGGCGTCGCCTACGGTGCTCTCGTCCGGGAGCTGCTCCCCGTTCGGTCCAGAGAACTCCACCGCAGAGACGCCTTCCTCCTAACAGATACACAAGAATCATCATCATCATCATCATCATCATCATCGTCATCGCCATGATTATCATCGTCATCGCCATGATCATCATCATCACCATCACCAGCATCAATATCGCCACGATGATGATCATCACCATCGTCAATACCGCCATCACCATCACCATATTGATGGATCAGTGCCATCATCATCATCGCCATCGTCGTCGTCATCACCATCGTAATCAGTATCATCGAGCGTATCTGAGGCGACAATCGAACATGCAACTTCAAGGCATGTCCATATATGACGCAAGTTCACTGTTGCGACAATCGTGGCAATACAGCATACCAGAAGACAGTGAGACTAAACGAACGAAAGTTGCACGTACGGCGCAATACCAGTAGCACCGCGACCTAGGGCGAAGTATATACTGTTGGTCGGCCCGACACAGCAGCACAATGACTCTAAAATCTAACAGGTAGGGCCCCTATTCAACTGTTTGTAGGCCAACCACAGCAGTACGTAGCTCTCCCCAAGCTTGTCAACACACAAAACTAAAATCACCCGTTTCAGCCCCGCACACAACAACTGCCGCCACATGCGGTGCAATCCAGCAACAACTGTGCGCCGATCGCTGACAACACATTCCCCGTGCATATGCACGCGCATTGTCGTACGCTGACTGGGCCGTGCCCCGCTCACGGGTGTCACATGACATCGAAACCCACTCCCAACAAAAGCTGCCGCGAACGGAAAGCATACGCATACGCATACGCATTCATGTACGGTGCGTGCGCGAGTGCTCGTCGTCTTCAAGAACATGGCGTTCGCTCACCCTGATACTACTCTTCACCGTGCCGAGGCTGTGACTCGGGTGAAAGGAAAAGGCCGTGCACCGCTCCGCCGAGTTGACGACACTTCCGTTAGTAAGGGGGAGGTTGAGCTTATACTTGCCCCGCCTGAAGCTTAGGAGAAGGGGCGGTCGGTTGCTCTTCGCCGCCGCGGTGGTACCTGAGACAGAAATCGCGTGCGTCAACGGGGGGGGGCGTACTCATTTGTTGCTTGCCTCAGTCATTTGACCATTGACCAACGCGTCCCTTCCGAGACGGAGCACCGTTCCTGCTCCTGCTAGAGA
Source organism: Postelsia palmaeformis (assembly GCA_037834295.1). Lineage (NCBI taxonomy): Eukaryota > Phaeophyceae > Laminariales > Laminariaceae > Postelsia > Postelsia palmaeformis. The sequence goes on along the minus strand of JBBMHQ010093762.1, from coordinate 717 downwards.
CACCTCCAACCTTCGGGCGTTTATTACGTGTTTCGTTTTTCATGTAATACATGGAAACAAATCGCTAATCTTATCCCCTTCCTGTTTCGCCGCCTGTGGGGGGGGTGTATTCGATATCATGCATGGTCGTATTCGTATTCGTATGACCATAGACCCTCGCATCCCTACAATGCCGGGACGGAGCACGTCGGGTTTTCACCGACCAGGCAGACACTGCTTGCACCAAGCGCAAAGCGCCGTGAGGTGTTCGGCGAGTAGCATGAAGGGTGAGCTGCATCCTACCAAGGACCGCTTGTGAGACGGACTTGCTTATGGATGACAGCTTCAATGAGCTAATTTATTTTCCGGTGTGGCCACTTCGAGAGACAGCAATGGGAGTACACTGTGTAACTGCCTCTTGGATGCCTTACCATAAGCACTACGTGATGCGATTATTCCATCTGTGCGGAGCAAAGGGTCTCCTACCCGCACTAATGACCCAACTCGACCACCAGCTGTGGCCGACCGTAAAAACAAAGACAAAAAACGGTACCCTGGTGGCTTACATCAAGTAGTGAGCGGCACATTTTACAGTGTCGTTCGTTGCTAACCGACGTCAACCCAACCTATATACGTACATATATATATGGGGTGTCAACATGGGGGGTGTACTCGATAGGAGATATGTACTCGATCTCATGCATGGCCGTAGTCGTATGACCATAGACCCTCGCATCC
>JBBMHQ010093751.1:0-10472 GCA_037834295.1 Postelsia palmaeformis | reverse complement strand
CCGTAGGATAACCTTTGAGATTTGAGATTTGAGATAGAACACCGAAGTGAATCGCAGCGTTCTAGGTCTGCGCTGGGGCCTGAGCCACGCGTACCAAACCGCGCCGCAAGGAGCACGGCACAGCGTGTGCACAATGAACCACGGTTATTCCCCTCCTTCACTCCATCGGCTGCGATATTGATCATTTTATAATACTAAGTAATTTGGCCTCAGAACGTGGATGCAAGAGAGATGTCACAGAGCAATACTACTATGTCCGGCAATATCATAAACTTTTGTGTATTATTATTTCAAAATGTTACTGTACTCGTAGCTACATTATATTTGGGGAGAGAATGGTAAACTTTTGGAAGATGTTCTACTTTGAGTTTTTATGCTGCTGCAAATGTTTATCCCTGACTTTCTGATGTAATTAATCTTAACCTGATGGATAGCACCAGCTATTATTTCAACACCTTACTCAAGACGATGGTTTTCAAACGGTGCGGTTATAAAACCCCTATGCTACGTACTGTAAAAATACGATCCACTCAAATTCCAAGTACTTTGTCCCCGAAGGCGTGGGTTCAGCTCTCTTGGGTGTTAAAAACACGCCTCAAACACTTGAAGGCGCTTCTATCGACCACGCCAACCGCTAGCAATAAGCGGTCCCAATCCTGAGGTCAATGACATTCCGTAGACATTGAAAGGGAGGTATCGGAAGGATTCAGACCTTTCGAGGTTAGGAGGTGGAAGTGACATAAACTTCGGGTCCCCTTCCGGAAATTCATGGAATATGACACCTAAAAGCATCGTAGTGCATGCATGACCTCTTGGGCTTGCGAGAGTCCTGAAATTTGCGCGCTGTGCATATGACGAAAGCATCATACTTGGAGAAAAGGAGGAGCAAATGGTTCAGCTTTTTACGTGCCTATCTGGGCCGCGTGTCTAGGCCGCACGACCAGCCAGCACGTCCATTGCGCACGAGAGTTTTCTTTCCCACCTCTTCTCCGCCGAAAATGATGCCACCGAACACGACCACCCATCACGCCTTGCTCGCAAAACAAAATATGCGTGCTCCCGCTAAAAATTGATGCCACCATTGCTCGTATCGCAGGCTTCGTTGAAAAAGCGACGCCGGTAGTACAGCGACGAGAAACGCACTCAGCCTGGGTGTATGTAAGCGTGACATACGCAAGCACACGATCACGAGAGGAAACAAACATGCGCGCGTGGGCGAAAATGCATTTTTGAGTCCTGACTTAATGTTTTTGCTCGTAGTGAGGGCCAGCGAGCTAAGAGCAGCTTTTCGGCGTGTAGTGGGACTATTCTGCTGTTTCCAGCCTAAAAATGGATGAATTGCGTGGACGCAGCGTGTGCTTTTCGAGGCTGGAGTGTGAGAGGTAACGTCCGGAGATAAACTGTTTGCTTCTTGAAGAGGACTGATCGTCGTTGAAGGAATACCTTGAGCACTACCTTACGACACATTTCGGATGAGCACAGGGAGTCCTCACGACGACCTAGAGTATTTCCAAGCACATCCACGTATTTCTGTGTTGTCTTCCTAGAGCGCACCAACCAAGCACGCCTCTGGTAAGATTCAGGGTTGGGGTAGGCGTTCCGGGTCGGGGTGGTGGGTTTGGTGACTGCTGTGTGCCCAGTGGTTGCGGCTGCGGCTGCGGGAGATGTAGTGGTGTGGCTGGTGGCAATGGTGATAAGTGCCGTCTTGGGCGCTGTGATGATGGTGTCGGTTGAATTTGGTAGGAGTGCGAATTGGTTTATATACGGCCGACCGAGGACCGGAAAGCACTACATACAAAATGGGCTGTGGCCCCTTGCACAAGTTCGTACACGCAGATGGCGAGATTGTGGCATCAGTCAAACAAGTGGCCATATATGGTAGACCTATATATTTATGTATGTACAGGTGATGTACTGTACCATCGTGCAAACAAGCCGTACGCGTGCAAAAAACGTGACCGTTTCAGGGCATTCACGTATATAGGTCATGTTGAAGTAGGAGTAGAAGATGCTCCTGGGGGCAACATATAAATATGCCCCTTTTGACGTCGCTGCATAGAATAGAGCTCCAACCGGACTCGGGTGCACGGACAGGGGCGCAGACCTGAGCGCTGTCAGCCTTCAATCCGAGTTTGCTTCGGGCACGGATTCCTGTCGTGGTTAAACGCGCAGAATCGTCGGTGCCGTGTCGCCACGGTACGCACGAACCGTACTGTATTGAATACAAGCAGTAAAATCGGCGCGCTTCTCGCGCGATTTATTTATTCTTCTTGGACTGCGCCAAGCAAAGATTGAAGATAGTGACTAAATATACCGCACCATCCCGAGGCTTTTGGCCGAGACGTAACCGCCCGTACGGACTACTCTCAAACCTCGCCGAATTGTCGTGCAGCACCGTGATGATTATAAGCGAACACTAAACACTCAAGACCGCTCCTAGACTTTTGAGATCCTACCGAATCGCACCGCAGGATTGACTGGCCCCAATAGCCGAACTCAACCGAACATCACCGAACCGAACCGAATCGAACTTCACAGTATGGAGTATATGTTTCGATACGCCCGAACAACCGGATCCAACTCGAGCCAACCAATAGCTCAACCCCCACCGCAGGGTTCTTGAGTATCTCAACGTCATATCTGGTTTACAACAGAGCCACAGTGTTCGATTCTTTACCAAAAAAGCGTCATACCTGGTATAAAATAGAGGCACAGTGTTCGATTCTTCACCAAAAAAAACTAAACGAACCTTATCGTTTGATTTAGAAAGCTCAGGCAAAACCGAACCGCTCACCACGGATCAGTTACGGGTTACCAGGTATGACAATATAAGAGTTTCCTGGTTTTCCAACACGTCGACGAACATTGGCCTAGATTTTTCAACACGCTTACAAGGATACACCTAGTCCATCCTAACGAGCTGAATGCCGGTATTTTTTTTTACGCCTATCACGGGGCACCATAGTTAATAGGACCTATAGTACACACGAAAAGCTATACATTCAACTGTTTTTACTAACAATGTTTGGTCCTATTAACTATGGTCGCCCGTAATAGTGGGTAATTATATTGCGGGCAGTCGATATCAAATTGCCCAAGTACATTTTTCTTGCTGAATGGTACAACTCTTAACCTTTTTGGGGCCCCCAAAATGGTGCCAGATACCATTTCAACGCTGAACTTGCGCACGTCGGACATACCAGGTATCGTTGTGTACAATACGTAGAAAATCTAGATACTGACCTGCCGATATGATGTGCTCTGCAGGATCTGTACCGTACAGATACAACCATCAAGACATACGCTAACTCATGCAGATTGTATGGCTTGGCTTTCGTTCCGGCAACATGAGCTAGGTGACACAGATCAGCCATGTAGCTGCCCTGAAAGAAGTAGTAGATAATCGAGTGGAAATCGCTTTTCAATCCATTGTGTGAGATGGATCATACAGATTAGGAATGTATATTACCTGAAATATCTAGATAATGCATTAGGAGTATCCTACAGCAGTAGTTCTTTTTTTTGTATCGTATACGTCACATCTTCGGAATAATTTCGTCCCACACTAAATTCAAGTTTAACGCTACATTTTGTTGTCAGTTTCCCGAACCTACATCACAGACCGATAGATGCCTTCCCCAAGTTTCTGTTTATACAAAAACATTTCATTGAGACAGTTCCCCGGATCCTGGCGGCAGTCTATTATTCCAGCAATATTCGTAGCTATCTCCCAGGGCATCAAGGTGTTGTGTACTAGTACCACAAGAGGAGATGCTAACGTCAACAATTGGTTTAGTACCTGGTATGTATACCATCGGGGCTTCACAAGTAAAAAATATCGAAAATAGGCGACGGTTACAGCATCGGGCACACCAGGCAGCCCGGGCTGCTAAGGTAGGGGATAGGGGATGTGTCCGGACTGCAGCATGGTGAACTCAGGGAGGAGTACGGCGCCCGCGTGTACTGAGGGACCCTCTTCCCAGACGCCTGGTACATGCCACACATATACTACTATCACACCTGAGACAAAGAGGATATTCCCAATGTATTATCAAGATATTTCAGGTAAGATACATCCCTAATCTGTATGATCCAGCTCACGCAATGGAGCGAAAAACGATTTCCACTCGATGGTCTACTACTTCTTTCAGGGCAGCTACATGGCTGATCTGTGTCACCTGCTTCGCCGTAGACTCTCTGAACTGCGACCAAGGCCTTGTAAATAAGTGATGTCCGAAAAAAAGACAAATGTAAAGAAGTCTATGTTTGCATAAACAGAAAGCTGGGGAAGGCTTCTATCGGTGTTCAATGGTAGACTCGGAAAAGTGACAGCAGTAGACTACTGCCGGGCTACAGACCCAAATAAATCGATTCGGAAAAGCAAACATGACACGTATGCCCTACTACTAACGCCAGATTTATTTGGGGAGCACAGCAGTGACTTGAGACACACATTCCCGGAAAACACAGCAGTTTTTGGAAGGCTACGGCACTGCTAGTAGTAGTGGTAGCAGACTGTCGTCTGCCTTTAAGTAGACAATACAATTGGTCATCAAACTTTCTGTGGTAACGAAACACAGGGACATAATGATATTGCTGCAGAGCAATACAGCTTGGTCTTCCCGACTGACGGTGCGTGATCGAGGTTTGAGCATCACGTTGTCGGAGAGACAACATGGGTTTCTTTTATAAAATTATGAAATACGTCAGTTGTGAGTTCGACGTAAATAGGTGATACTCAACTTTGTAAGCTGCGCAATACGCCTGGTTTATATTTACTATATACCAAAGTACTTGGTAGCTTGGAATGAGACGTCAGCGTTTATGAGTGCATATCTATACAGCGTCCGTGGTCGGTAGTAGGTTGCGTGGTCCCGCTCCCCGTCCTTCGACTGCGTTTAGTTCCCTTTCCTTTATCGTATGCAGCGGCGTGCACAAACATGGAAAGCGACGCCCGTCTTATTGGCTTTTGTTCATGCCATATATACACGTGACGGTGATGCTGCTGCACTTGTGTCGCGATCTCTCGTCGGTCCCGCGGCGACGGAACACCCATTTTGTTTCAACGGACAGTACGTCACAGGTACGTTGGCCCGAAGCAGTCAGAGGGGGTGCGGTTGGCGGAGCTGTGAGGTGTTGCCACTGTTCGAGTCTATACCAGGTACCAGGTATATTTAAGTTGACCAACACGTAGAATACCGGGCATACGCTGACCAATTCGAAATAATACAAGGTACCTGGTACCTGGCACAGAATCATAACGTAAATGCTACCAGGTATTTGTTTGAGGTCTGTACAATACCCTGGTATCTCGTGTATACCATGTGGTCTGGGTGGTTTGATCAATTTTGTTTTGGATTTGCGCGAAATCCTTTTCCTCGCGGTTGGCGTCGATATTCTATACGTTTTGATATGATACAGTACTGACGTTGATCGTGTGTTGAAACGTTTTATCGGAATCACCAATTGCCTGGAAATGTATACAAACAAACGCTGTTTTCCAGTGAAAGTTCACGGTACGCGGCTAAAATAACAACAAATAGAGTAGCAACAGCCAGTCAGCCTGATAAATAAAACAGCGAGCTACAGGGTCGAAGAATTGTGACTTATAAATTGGGAAACACGGTTTTGTTGAAAGAGGGTACAACAGTACAACGTACCGTATAACACTTGATATCACACACACCCTGACAATCATCAGAACCGAGTTTCCTCGAAACTCAGGGTGCCTCACCCTAGAACTAAAATGATGGCTTTGGAAACATCCAGTCGACTTATTTCCGGAGACGCGTTGCTCGGCGTCTGCACTCTCCTCATCGTCGAACTATTCAGCTTGGAAGTTGTCCGAGGGTGTGTGTTAAGGCGTCGTGTTGTCATGCGTGTTTTCACGGTATCACCATATGCTACCCGCGTGTTGTACGCCTCCTTACGTAGCGCTTCGGACGCATCCCCTTCCCCGGTAGCCCGGTATGTTCGTGTGGCGCACTCTGTAACCGCCCTTTGGACTCGATTCATTTTACCTCTGAATCGAAGAGGGGGTATGTCCATATTGCCAGCAGCCACGGGGTACAGCTAATACCGACAGCGAGTGGTGTATCGGGTGATGCACAGCGCAGGCAAAGCAAGCAGTAGGAGGTGTCACCGGATTGGTTTCGGAGGATACGGCCTATTCGGCTTTTGGTTAGGGTCGAAACTACTTACCAGTTTGTTTTTTGTTTCACTTTTTGTAGAGTCTGTTTTTTTTTTCTCCACCTAAAACAGATTTTGCCTTCTCTTGTATACTCGCGGGTGTTTTTTATGCCCTGGCCTTTTGTAGTCTACTAGTACGCCCGTGATTGTATTTACTATACTACTATTGTTAGTATGGTATTCACTTTCCCGAACTTAAAGGTATGCCAGTTTAGCTCCGTCATGGCAATGGTACTGTGGCGTGACCTTCCCGCATATAGTATCGCTGCTTGGGTCATATCTGTTGATGGAAATGCCCAGATGAGGCGCGTGGTACTGCTCAGTTACGCCAGACAATCGGCAGGCGCCAAACACTTTCAGTCGGGCTCAGCCTATTGCTTATACGCCATATTTACTAGGTACCTAGTACACCAGACCCACTAAACTCGCAGCCAGCGCTGACTGCTACTGTAGTGCAGCGGCAGGGGTGTGCATCTAACATAGCCCACAGTTGAATAAGCTTTAGCTCAAAGTAAACATGTTGATCTTGAGAAAAGGCGGGAACGGTGGAAATTTGAGCAAAGATGATAGTGGTCGAATGGGCGTAACCATCCTCGATCAACGCCGCAAAATAAACGTTCTATGGCCATATGTACCGTACATGCCGCTGTACTGACTGACCCACAGCGACGTTCCTTGATAACTTGTTTGTGTGTTTATGTGATTGTGACAGTGATACTTGGTCGTGGCAGGGTAAGCTATTCTGCGCTGTTGTCAACGTCCCGGCAAAGGCTCTCCTCCTTCGACTTGGCGCGATTCGATGCCTGCCGACTCACCTATTATCGAACAGAAACGACTGAACAAGTAGCGTGGTTTCGCCACATATTAAATACCATACTGTCGAATAGTATATTGTAGATAGGCTATGATACGGATTTTGCAAACATGCCTTGTCGTGGCTACCCGTTGGGCATGTACAGTAGTAGTATACTATTAATATGATATATACCTTTATACGTGTTATGTGTTTCCTCTTCGCTAGTCCCGCGAGGGAGAACGTTTTTGTCGGCTATGTATGGTGCCGATAAGCGACTCGATAGACTGCTAGCTACGGTCTGCTCAGCAAATTCCCAAGCACGACCCCTCGGTGGAAGCCACACAGTCAAGTTTGCTGTCACCCATCGGAAATAGTTACACAATCCATTCGATCTCCATGTAGCCGTGCTTGACACTTCTTAAACTCTGTCTAGCCTATACCTTGCTTTTGTCGTGTCTTCTCGACAGTTCCAACTCTTTTACTTCGAGTAAATTTTGCTGTCTGTTCTAGGTAATTACGCGGAAACCGTCGCTAGGCAGCAACAAAGGTGATTTACTCATTCTCCGCGTGACAACACCATCGACCAATCCTATGTCGCCTGCGACGGGCGATCAATCCTTCTACAGCTGACACAAGCATCACAGCACGTTATCTGGCGAAGATAAAGATTAGTCTATTGCTATGGCAGCTTTGAAGTACGGAGGAGCATGCAGACCGCCAAATATCACGCACACCACGGAAATCGCGCGGGTCTCGCTGTACAGCTAAAGGACACTGTACGATGTTCCCCTTCCTCAAAATAGCGCCTGGTACGTACGTTACACCGATATTGACCGTAGATAATACCTCTGCAAGAAGCAAGCTGAGTTAACCGCCATGCGTGATGTTGTAATGGCAAGCAGGTGGTTGAGCACTTGGACACAGGTTTGTGTTCGGAAGCCGCGAAGCGCATTATCTGCTGCTAATCTCGTATCTGATGCGTAAAACGAAGTATTTCAACAGCTTACAATGTTTGAACGAGCGGTTCGTTGACTGATGAATATCACCAACTACTGATGTACACAGCAGGCCGAAGACAAAAACGTGTGGCACTGCGACCAAACGAGCGTTGCCGTCAAAAGCGGGTGCGACCCCAGGAGATGGCGGTGTACTGGCGGCCCAAGTGATGATGTTGCGGCTGTAGTACCAAACGATGACGTTGCACCGACCCCGCAAATGATGTTCCGCAGCCCCAAACGATGAGTTTTGAGCGACCCCGAAATAAACGGTGATGTTACGGCATTGCCAGAACCTGATACTCTTTCCTCCGGTGCTCCCAAAGCATGATACGATAAAGTGCTATCCCCATTTAGCTACATCTTCCCGGTGACCCCACGTAGCTCTTGCGACGGCTCCGGAAGCTCCGGCAGTCCCAAGCTAACGGTGCTGTAGTGAATGTGAAAGGTATTATGCGGTAATTCCACACGATTTTGTCTGCAGTGATCCCGTGGGCATTGTTCCGGGCAACTCCGCGCTGAGGCAATCCCTGTGGATGAAGATGCCCCGGAGGTCCCTGTGTCTTGAGCGTAAAGCTACGCAGCGTCACGAGCGAAGATGGGAAGCCCCCCACGAAGTGGTCGGGGTTCGTTTCGCTGACGGCGAGGCTGCCGTTCACGGTTTTTTTTTTTTCAGCAACTGCTTTTGTACATAGCACCAGCGCCGTGCAGTGATAGTGCCATATAACGCTGCCTGTGGATGTTCCGTGCATATCGTACGTACCTTTGCTCCAATAGTACCCCATGTTGCCGACCATCGCCTGGATAGGCTGCGTATATGATAGTGTGCTCACCTGCTACCTGGTCTATGTAAGCGACTGTTTCAACTTTCGGTGACTAGGTAGGCTACTGATCATTCACAGTGTCGAGAAATGTGTCTGTGTACACTGAGAAAACAGTGTGCATCCCAGCTGTACCCACCCGCTCGAAACTGATGCTATGTTGTACCTCGAAACATGTGGTGTTTCCCAGGTAAAATAGTGGGCGTTGCCGGCGGTGAGTAGCGGAGGCTGTTTTTCTTCGCTTCGCCATAGTTTCCACGCTACTTTCGTTAAAGCGACAAAAAATGCCATTGGCAATGAGAACCGACACCCGTATCATATATCATGGTACACCAATATGCTTGTTGTAGTATTGGCTCAAAGATGTACCCCGGATATGTACGGCCTATGGCAGTAAAACATGTTTCTATTTTATTTATGTCATTATCAATGCTAGCTTAGAGGTTGACACCAATACACTGCTTCCAATACACTGCTGTTGCTGTGTCACCACACATTTTTTTCCGATTGACACAACGGCAGTAGTATCAGTACCAGTAGTGGTGCCTGAATGACAGACAGCAGTGTTATTGTTTTGGTTGAAGTTTGGCATCGGTGGATGGCTTTATCAAAGACATTGACTTCAGCTACTGCCGTAGTTGAACAGAAAACAGCTCAAAGGTATACCAGCGAAAATGTGTATAATGTCTTCCGTGAAAGTACAGCTACAGCAATGCGCCGTTGAAGCTAAAGTTGAAGCACCCGCTGCTCTCGGACGTGGATCGGTCGATTGATCGGACCCTATTCTAGTGACGTACCAGGGTATTATATAGTGGTCCACTTATTGTCATGTGTTTCAAGCTATATACTCGTACCACCTGGTGAAAGCAAATGTCCCTCGGGAAAACTTATCAGAATCGGCAGAGCGCCACATGCACGAGAAACGGCTTACGCCAATGCAGGTGTCCTCGACGAAACGATTGGGCAGACCACAATGAACGTTTCGTAACTATGTGGTCTACTCCTTCAGGGACTGCGTTCACTTTTCGGGGGGCGAACAACTTGGAATTAGATTTAGAACGTCTTGCCTCTTCCTGGCGGAACGCACCATCTTTTTTGTAGCACCGATATGTTGTTTGCAAGATTCGGGCAGGTCTGTGCCAATTTTTCGAGCGTTTTTTCCCGGACAGCATGTGCGGCAGGAAAGCTGTGCGTAAAAAGCTGCTGGTGGCAGCAGCAGTGCAACATGAGCATGTCGATACGTGTTGGCGAAATGTGTGTCGAATGTTGAATCTAAAGACGGCATGTTGTCCCGGTACTCAGGTACTGTACTTGTACAGGATCTCTGTATTCGGAAATTTATGGTTTTTGTGGCTTCACACGAAGCTTAGTTCGTTCGGAAGAACGATTTTATTGCATTTTTTTTCAGTAAGCTGAGTGCAGCGAACGCGGACACGACGATTATGAGCCGGCAGGAAATAACTATTTATAGATTTTACAAACATGTATTCATGTATACATCACTCTAATTTTTTCCATGGGAACCAAGGGAGGAAGCCTATTGTCCCAGTCTGGCCGCTTTCGTTGCATACTTCTGGCATGTCTGTAACAGTACCAGTAGTAGTAGTAGTAGTAGTAGTAGTAGTAGTAGTAGTAGTAGTAGTAGTTGTAGTAGTAGTAGTAGTAGTAGTA
>JBBMHQ010093750.1:0-22955 GCA_037834295.1 Postelsia palmaeformis | reverse complement strand
AAGAAAAGGACCGCGAGTGCCAAGAGAAATGAAGAAAACAGAGAACCACTGGAAAGGTCCTGGAAGTAATGAAGGAAGGCGGGAAATGAAAAAAAAACGTAGGCAGAGCTTCTGTCTCAGCCTCGCACGCCAGCCGCCCCTCTCGCGACCACCTCGTCACCGATCCGGTCTGGGTAAAGATTTTTTTGGTCTCTGTCACAGTGAGCCCCGTCGCCCGCCTCGCGTGGAGCCCGGTGCTCACCGTGGCCGTCGTTCGTCAGCTCGACAATGTTGTTGGTCAGCCTGGGTACCTCCCTCTTTAATTTTCAGCCCGGTCGCCAAAATGAGCACCTATTTTGTAATCCCGAACAAATCTGAAATACCCGTCCATACCCTATCGAAAATCCCAAGTGAAGGCCAGACAGAGCCCATTCATGCATCCCTCGTGTCTCGAGGCACACGCGACGCCTAGGCACGAAAGCGGCGACCGCGTTCCTTGCAACCCCCGCTCTACCCGCCAGCACCCGCTGAGACCTGCGACGGCGCCGGGCTCGCTCGAGGTGCCGCACTCGGAGTACGCCCACGCACATGAAACGAAAGAAGAAACAAGCAAGAAAGGACCGAGAGGGCTAATCAAGAGATATAGATAATACAGAGAACTGCTGGAAAGGTCCGGCAAGTAATGAAGGGAGGCAGTTTCGAAGTGGGAGCTCTGAGAGGCCAGGGATGTACCAACCGAGCACGCTCAGGGATTGAGTTCTAAGTAAGTAACTCTATATATAGCTTTTGTTTTTGTCTGGGCCGGAAACAATACCACCGTGCTGCCGCTAGCAATATATAATGCTCTTGTGTATGGCCTCCCTGCGCCTCCCCATGGCCATTCCACCGTGTGCATCAATCACCTGCATATACGATGACGACGTTGCTTAGGCTATATTGTCACAGGGAAGTGTCTGCAATGCACCCTCGCCCTTTTCAGTGCACGATTTCGATAGAGCATACGACATATTCGGTGCAGGGCGTTTCCCCGCAAGGATAACCTCAAGTGGCAAGATACACGAGTTAGCCAATTTACCGACATTTGTTTGTCTGCTGTGCTGCTGTGTATCTCTATATGAGTAAGCGCCTCCGCTTCCTTTCACAACCGAAAAGTCATCTCTTTTTAACGCGTCAACAAGTGTTTGATGCCGACCCACCGCAGGCCATGCTTACCATATGTCGCAACGTTTCGGCCACTGAGCTATGTAGATTAATTACTTCGTGTGGAGCACGTATTGTTCCCCACGCTACTACTGTACATGTTTATGTTTTAGATCGGCGCTAACGCCTAAGCCACTAGAACCGAGAAAATCCGTGTCCGCTGCCTGCATGGCCTTAGACCTTTCAGTGCTCCAGTATCATAACTCCATGTGCATTTTCCCGAAAAACGTAGGTCCTGTCCTGAAGGGGTAGATACGCTAGACAGAGATACGTCAGGGCCTTGCCTCTGCTGTACGGCAATATCACTTGTTTCACGCTATAGCATAGTAGAAAAATCGTGTTGAGCCAACACCCGTACGGTATATTGGCGAATGACGTGTCTAGTGCGACGCGTGCTCAACGTCTACCTCTTGTCATACTCACAGATGCAGGGATTTGCCTATACCACGCTCATTGTCCTACCTAAGGATATAATACCCACAGTGGCAGCTCTGCGGACGGCAGTGGGGATACTGCGCACCTGTTGCCATCAGTCGCTGGAGCCATGTACCTGCTTGTCGCTTCTATAAAAACCACATGATATTCAAGCTGGCTTCTCGCTGTTGGTGGATGGTTTATCTGCTGGGCAACGTGGTTTCGGGTGTGGGCTTCTCGCCGTTTATGAGATTATGCTCAGCGCAGTCATGACGGTGATCGTGTCGACTTCGGAAAACATCGAGACTGTGGTGCTCAATGCAGTGACCGTATTCTTTATCGCTGATCTGGTGAGTCCAGCAATACGCAAGTGCCCGTTCCACATAGTTGCTGTCACACGAGTGCCGTGTTTTGGTCACGAACATCAAAACAGACCACAATACAGCTGCTCTCCACCTTAACATGGCGCTACAGAGGTGTCTTTCGGAGATACCGTACGCGATCTTCAGACCAACAGTGCTTTGCTCGACTGCTTAGTTCTACTGTAGGGGTCACAACAATGCTGCCTGTGCCATTCGGCTTGACGAAGGGGTCGCCACAGACAGGTAGCTCACATTGCTCCCTCATTGGCCAGTCAGAAACAGTACAAGGTGCATACGGTTAGACCCAAGAACGTGCGAACCTTATCGTAATACGCGCCTTGGTCCTTGTTTCAGCCATCATCTAAACCTCTTCGTCATTTTATTCTTCTACACTCGCGAATATTTAGACCCTGAGCCAAGTTGTAACGAAGTATAATAAATATCCCTGAAGGTGCACTCAACGGTGACACATCAGGCTTGAGCCACTACGTCAGAGGACGACATGGTAGCCTAGACAGCACTACTTGAAGGTGTCTGGTGCCACTGCGAAAAAGGCCTACCGAGACAGGCTGAAGTGCCGATGATGTGCTGGTATCGTTCACTACTTTTGCTATATATCTACAAGTTACTCACTGTTCGAAGTTTGAAATCCGCGAAGATGTCACTCTTAAGGCCGCGGCGTGTCACCCATCCCTCATCCTTGTAGTTCCGGGGGATTCGAATATCCAGATGTTTCTCTCGGAACACAAAATGCAGCAGCTGCTTAAACACGCTACGTTTGGAGCGTCGGCTGGTTCGTGCCTTCGCAGAAACTCGCATGCATCAAGTCAGAGTTTTATCCACAGTCCAGTTTGCCATTCTCTTTGGATTGGTCTGCTGCAGGTTCTCCACAAAGACCTACACCCCGATTTTGAGGAATTGCAGTGCTCGAAATGGGTCCAAATTTGAGGTACGAAAAATGGAATGGAAAAAACACAAACCCCAACCGAACGTTTGCAGTTCGAATGCGAGCAGCTACAACTCCTCATAAGCAACTACAGCTCGCCCAGTCAAGGAACGCTCATAATGAGGGGTGTGGTGGCGTCGGGTGCGCGAGACAGCAGCCGTACACGGTCACGAAGTGCTTTCGTGAACTCGAAGTTGCGAACCAGAGGCACAAACAACTTCCAGACTTACTTGTTAAAATATTGATCCCCCAGGCGAGAGCCTGGTACGATGGCTCTGTCGCCGATGGAAAACCGTCTATCACTACGCTTGTGCTATTCTCAGGCGGATATGTTGAACGATAAACTAAAGCCCACGAAAAAAATGCGGATATGAAAATTACGCGCCCGGTAGAGGTAGCAGGGTATGGGAACGACAATGCCTAAAACTCTCTGTAAAAAATATTATGGGTCATTCTTATCGAGCAATATTTTTCCAAAATTTCCAAATAAATTTTTCGCGCAATTTTTAGGACTTCCAAATTTCCAAAAAAAAAATCCAAATATTGGAATGCGAAGCCTTCCAAATATTTTGCCCTCTGTAAAAATTCCGAATTTCCAAAAAATTCCTGTTTTTTTGGAAATCTGAGAAATAAATTTGGAAAAATTGGAAATGAAGTTGCTCCGATAAGAAAATAACTGTGTTTTTTGTGGTGTTTTTGCATGATTTTTGCACAACCGGACCTTTTTCGCAAACCCCGTACATACGCTAGTTCCAAGCAGTATTTTGTTGTTAATTCTCCGGCGGATTGGTAAAAGTATAGCTGAAGTTTACTGCACTTCCACGTTCAAACTTCGTTTCGTGTGTCCGTTTGACCCACAGCTGTCGTTGCAACATCAGAGCAGGCTGCTGTTACCACTGGCACTCGGGCACGTTGACCCGACCTGACCCCCGAGAGGGGCAGGTGCGATGGAAACAGCGCCTCGGGGAATTCATCGCTCCCGGGTAGTGTGGGACTTGCGCGAGCTCACCCACTAACGAAAACCTAGGCTATCAGGCCTTCCCGCCGGAGTTGGTCCACTTACCGTCCACCCTACCCGTTGAGGCGTTGGCCTTCAGAGGTTTGACGTTTTAAGTGAAATTCCCACCCGCGCCTACTCGACAACAGATTCTGAAGAAACCATCAGTGGTCTTAATGTTCGCTCTAACGCTTATAAGGCCTAGAGAAATATGTTTCGAGGATGACACATTACGTTAGACGGCGTTCAAGCGTGCCGTTCGGCCTAGGCCGCACTGGATGAGATTGGTGTCACTTCTAAGCCAGCGAACACGGGATGAAACGGTGGGAGAATGAATTTGCGGCAATGTCCGCGGTCTCGGTTTTGAGCGGTAGATAAAGCTTCACGCCGACTCGGGCACAATGTACGCCTTTCGGTAAATCACACGGAACTTCCCATGAGGTAAAAGTGTCCTGCGTTCATGTCAAAGATACAGCAACAAGTATACACGCGAGCAGCCGGACACAGTACAGGGCACAGCAAGCGAGCGGTTCCCATCCGCGACGACACTAGGTGCACACGGCGTGAGCGGTGGATAGCCTACCGTTGTGCCGATATCTCCCGCTGTAATTATCGTTCTGTCCAGCTAGCTGTAGTTCTGCGCTGTGATTTACGCTGTGAGCGCGTGATGTTGCTCCCCTGCGATGGTCGTCGTGAGAAATACCTGCCTCTTGTGTTGGAGTTCGGCGCCGGTCATAACATACCTGGTAGGTGTTTTGTATTGTTTCCTCTTGCTCCGGGGTCGCTCAGCTTTTTGTTCTCGGTTTATATAAGGCGTTCGAAACTGAGAGTGCTGACTATGTGAGTTTTTCGGTTGAATCTCAGGTCAGAACCAAGACATTATCCGGCTTCATGCAACTCAAAGATATCCCTAGTTTTGTGTGCATTGTGCATGGAAACTCCAAAAACATTATCACCAAAAGCATGCCCATAGGGCCGTTGTTATCTTAAGGCCTCTGTTGCCGAAACTTCCGCACTTATGAAAAACAACAACTTTATCAAGATTTGAAGGCGTTCTGTCGCAAGGTGTGGCGTTTTACAGCGGGTAAAATAACAGGAAAGCTCAATTTCACATATTTGAAAATAAGCGAAAAAAGACTGTCACAATTCTGAATACTTTGAGTAAAAACTCTCCAATAACAACGGCCTTTACTACACCCTCTCTCCCCAATATGTCGCTGTTGTTGTTGCTGTTGGCGCGCAGGACGAGAAGGCGCTCAAATTTTCGTGACGGTTCCTGAACAATGGCGGCTGTTCTGGGTGGTAGAGTCCGTCGGAATCATCTTCGTGTTGGGACTGATCGCAATATACCACATCGGAGATTCCGGGAATATTTTTGGAGACCACAACGACTACCTTCAACAATATGGCAGCTGGTTTTTTTGGGTGCTTGATCCGGGGGGGGTGACGATATGCTACTATTGTGTGAGTGCCGGTCTACAAGTTTTTCGGAGTCATGCAGTGAAGCTCTCTCAAACGTTGACCAGCTGACGATCGGGTGCGTACTTTCGTGGGGGTCAAAAGGACTATCGGCAACCATCAAGCGTGCGAAACTACGTGTACAAAAAGAAACTTGGTTGTACTCAACCTTGGCCGTGTTGCTTATTCGGGGGGTCGTTAGTTGGTGGTTCTTGATTCACGAATTTTGTCTTCCTGTTGCTCTAACCATATATACGAACGTGGTTGACAGTCGATCCGATGACCTAGAAATATCCAAGGATTCTTTTTCGCTCGTATTCTCAAACGCGTTGCTCGTCGCTGGGCTTGCACTGAAGACAGGCGGTGTTTTTCTCCCGAGATTCGACGTTGTTTCCGCCATCCGAGAGCCACGCCGCCTCTCGGACGAGGCGGGGGCTACAATGGGGCGTAACAGCTGTGCGGTAGATTATCGCGTGTCTTCTCTACTAGTAGGGTGGGGTGCTGGATATTGAGCAATCTCACTGCTGCTGCTGCTGCTGCTGTTGGGTATATCTTGGCACAACGGCGGGTGGAGTCGCCCCCCAGACGCTGTAAGAATTGTTGGCGACATCTTTGCTCCCTGTTTTTTCGTTGCTGGCGTTTTCATGATGGCCGACCCGCACTTTCTAGGAGCGAGGTTCGGAGCATTCATTCAGCCTGCCGTTGAAATCATGCAGAACAAGCGTAGAGTCGTGTACTGGACCATGGTGACTGTCTTTCGGGATGTCCTTTCAGCATGGTTGGGGGTCGGCATTGTACTCGTAGAAAATGCGCAATTGCATAAATGAACGTCACGGGGTAGTGGCGTTCCTGTGTTGGTGTCTTTCATTGTACTGTAGTGTCCCCTCCTTCTACTTGGCAGGCAGTATCGCCAACCGGCACAAAGCAGCCAGTCGGCGCTTTTGTTGGACTACATCCGGATGAGGCATGCGATAGGACATCGTACCAAGCAGTGCATCCAGGAAGCACGTAAACGACAGCGTGTCAATGGTCCTAACGAAGGCAGTAACAACTTGCGAACAAATACTGTGCAAGGCGCAAGACAAGCCCCTCCTGGGGTCACGTTTTGATATTTAAATAATGTATAACAGGTTGTGCTGTTGTGCGAAGGTGTAACACCAAGCAGGTCCTGTGTGACAAAAACCTGCACGAGAACCTCACAAACTGGCGAGTGTCGCACCAACGCCCATTGAGGAGCAAGAACAAACTCCGGCCATGTTTCAGGGTGGAGTGGGCTCAAGAAGAGAGCAGGGTAGCTAGGGCTGTGGCGGAGCCTCGAGCACTGTGGCTGGGCGCGTTGCGAGCTGTCCACAGAGGATTGAGCGCAATGACTTCATACTCAATCGTGTCTCATCGAGAGCTTAAGCATGGGTTTCGTTGGAAGCCAAGGCACAGCATGCGTGTCATCATCAGCCGTAGGGTTGTGGAAGTATTCATAGAAGATCCATGTTGATGCTCGCTTAAGGGGGCGGCAGCGGCAGGTGGTAGGGGGGACTCATTCATTGCTTGCTGTAGTCATTTGACTGTCGACCACTCATCCCTTCTGAGACGTAGCACCGTTCCTACTCCACATATTAACAGAGACACCTCCAACAGTTGGGCGCTCATTACGGTGTTTCCATATATTACATAGCGGGGTGGGGGTTGGCTTATTTAGGTCGCAAAATTGTGGGGGCTGGTGGAGCGCTCACGATTTGTGGGTCGCTGTCTTTATGTGCGTGGATGTATGAATGTATGTGTTTATGCGATGGATAGATGAAGAGATGATGTTCATGATCGGTACAGTAGATATCGTTGCGTGTTATCCATGCAAATTTAAACATACATCGTCCGAGTCTCGATGTTGTTGTATTCTTGGGTTTTTATTGAGCGTATTCGTGTGGTTGCCGCTCATTACAGATTCCATGTGATGGGGCATCGGGACAAACAGATTAATGTGTTAGTTCGCGTTTCCTTCTGTATTAACATTTCTATCGTTGCCCTCGAGCCCCTTTCAGCGTATTGGTTCGTTTCGGGGGAAGAAAAAGGATGTGGTCGCCGGGGTACGTACGTTCTGGGTACATCCCCGGAGTGCCTACTTGGATATTGATAATTCGGCGGACTTAAGGGATAACGCTCTCTTATCCTGTTTATAATTGCACACAGTAGGAATTACGACTTTGTCTCTCTCTGTCCTTGTCTGTCCCCAGCAGCGCTCTACAGCAACAAATGATATATTCACACTGTAGTCTAACGCAGGTATGTTGTTTCGTTTGTTTTATCTGGATGGGCACTTCGCCCGTGAATGTTAGCGATGCTGACCCTACGCCAAGTAGTCGCCACGCCTAGGCCGCGCGGACTCGTTCGGATACTAGTCGTGCGTTGGCCCTGTGATGTCCTTCACAGGGTTACAGATACAACACGCGTGTTAGTTGAATGCTGTCCATCCCGTGTGATGAACTTGGACCTCGTTCTTGTTCCGGGCGTGTACCTCCGCAGGAGTGCGGTATTCAAATTATGACCGCCGACAAAGTAATGATCGAAAATAGTACTTATACTACCACACAGTCCACACAGTGTGGTGTGGAGCGCCGTGTGCTGTCTTGCGTGTTCTACGATAGTTGGCCTCTAGACCCATAAGTTGTGCTTCCCACATCGTTACGTCAGAGAGTTTTCATTGTCTCCGCGTTGTTTTGCGGTAGTTTCTGGTCCAATATAGAACAAGTGTATACACGGCAATGGCTTTCGATGCCATAAACGACACCAGTTACATATTCAGGCCAGCATCGGCAAAAAATACGTGCTGGCGGACATGTAGCATTGGGGTGGACGTGCTAGCCCAGAGGATAATGGCTCGCGCGAGAGGTTCTTGAACAGGCTCTAGATTGCTGCCCATACGGTTATGATGCAAAGAGGTGGTGGCATATGGACCGAGATAAAAAGTACGAGATAAGAGGCAGCACTCGACGAGAAACGACCAAAAAAGGGGAACGAAAGATGAGGTGGACGAGATGTACCCAACAATCCTCAACCAATCATAGTGGGTAAGATGCATACTATGCTAGTTATATTCTACGGATCGAAGTACTGACCGACTCGCAGATATTCTCCTTGGTGCTTGCCCGTGGAAGGCTCTGAACGCAGGCCAGAAGAGGGATCCGTGAGATGTAGCCATCGCCCTGACTACCGACGACCCGACAACTCAAGATTTTCCATTGCCACATTCCTGCACGTATTACGGTAGGTTCTTCGCGAAGTACAGCGTAATAACCACTATCAAAATGTACGTAGATTGTGCCAGTGCATATCTTACTCGCGTTCCAGCTACTAGCAGAATCCTATGAAAAATGTCATGCTACTGAGCATTGACTACAGAGTAGATGAACTTTGAAAAGTGCCCACTTGACATGGGAGGTCCTCGTTACCAATAGTCGACTCGGGGGGCCACCGGCTATTGCTGTTGTCGCAACGCACCCGCATTAATTATGTTTTATGTGCTCGAATCTGTTTAGTGCCTACTTTCGAGGACAATAGTCTTGCCTGAGCGCCCCTACGTGAAGTACAATCAGTAATTGGGCACAAGTCTGAGAGTCTCCGACGTGGCTCCAAGAGGCCGAATGAACTCGGTCCTGAACTGAGGTATTCCCTGGAAGCCACGTTGAGCCCCTAATCACTTGCACCCTATAAGTCCATGTTTATGCCAACAGTCCTCGCGTAGTCCGGGGGGGAGCTACTAGTGTTTCCTGGAGACGTACGAATACACAGCCTTTGGCAGAAGATGGTATGTAATTCTTGGATATATATCAGCTCCTCCGCTGCGTCGTGCGGGCTAGTGCGTGCAGGTTGGGGTAATGGGCTGTAAGACATTATGCATTCTTGAAACACGAGGTACTGTACCCGAACCTCTATTCAGCACCACCAGCTGAACCAGCGCCACAACTGCTGCTGCTCCGATAGGTCGTGAGCCAATGTGATCGTCGCGATTCAGGGTATATCGTGTCCTCCTCTTGCCGCAAAGGGAATGGCTAGAGGTCGAAACCATAGTGTGGCTGGAACCAATGCACTGGAAAGCGAAGTCGGCCGTGGTAAAGTATATGCAGGCGTAAAGACAGGGCCAGGAGCGCTGAAGCAAGATACCAATAAGCTGCAAACGGCGCAGTCGACGAAATAGAACCACCTTCCCTATAAGAGAAACAAGTCCATGCTGTCTACACGAACAGTCCTCACCAAGGCAGATTCCCGACCAGATTCCTGACCTGGGTATGATAGCACCGTGTGTTCCAGTAGGAAAAACGGCGTTCAGTATCCTCCGGTAGGAATGGCGGGGACTGGGGGCATTGAAGGGCCCGGAATACGTCGGCTATTTCGGGCGTAAGCAGCTGGCCCGCGCACGCTTGAAGAGTTAGACCTATAAAGTACGTTGACCTCAGGGGCGAGGATAGGCTTACCGTTCTACAATATCACATGATAAAACACTATTACGACGATGCTGGAAGCTTACGGGGTCGCTGCTACATACCCGGGGGCACATGCGCCTGCTGAAGGGAGACCCGTGCATATCCTAAGCAGCATACCTGGTAAGTTCCAGTTTGGTCAGTAGAGAACGGCAGGACATGGTATTTCTACCATCAGGTTCACAAAGGTGTCGCTACTGCAAAATAGCAAGAACGCACATGAGATGGAAACAAATTGGTTGCGAAGGTCGTACATACGGATGGCGCTATTGCTGCGCAAGACAGCACTTCTGCTGTATACAAACATGGAAAGCTGATCATGTTAAGGAATGTTTCCAAGCCTCAGAGAGGTGCTGTGACGGGGATGGCACTTTTTGCGACCAAGCAGCTCCCACTGAAGGTTGAGCTATCCAATACCTCCGGGCCTGACTGTTCGGCACGCGAATTTGCCACTCGTAGTCATCGCTCTATTTGACATTTGGTCGAAGTCTTTCTTGCTTTATTCCTCCTTAAGTTTTATTGGCCTCTAGTGTTGCTCTTTTGAACATAACAGAGGCGTTTGTTCTGTTTTCGAGACCGGCATAGCGCTTAGTTAGTTTCCTGTGCTTGGATCTGCATTTAAGATAGACTGAGTGGCAACCGACACAGTTATGATACGCGCATTATCGAACGGGTTGCTCAGATGTTCGGTTCCATCCTGCCGTTGTGTCAGCGTCCTTCGTCCGCCATACCAATTATTTGTGGCCGACCGAGGCGATAGCTGTCGCCCCTCATCCACCGGTTGCGCATTCCTCACTGGTCAACCAGATAGGCTCATGGGCGCCCCACCACCTGCCGTCTGTTTCGTTTAGAGGGCAGACCTTCGCGATGTCTAAATTAAGTGTTGTTGTGTCTAGAACTGAAACTTGGAACTCCCGCCCGACGTTGCATCGAACCTCCCCGCCCTGTCGCCTTTCCCCACAACCTATCGCTCTCGGGCGTGGCGACTTAGGATGTATGGTTTCCACAACAAGTGATCACTCGTCACCCGTGCAGATGCCGATACATTGACTCGAGCTTGATTTACCTATCCACGGACGTATTCGATACACCCCCGTCTACTTCGCTCTAGATTCGCGCTGCAGCTGATGGAAGACTAATCCTAGTCGACGAATGGACCGGCCGGTCAGACACCACCAAACTCACGCAGAAGTATTGTGGATACAGCAGGGTTTGTTCTAAAGACAGTTGCGTAGTTCAATTGTCCCGTAGGTGTGCGAGTAGCTCTATTGAGTTTCCTCGTTGCGGAAGCGTCACGCTTACACCTGTTTGTACCGTTTTCGGGCGGATCATGGATATCCTTTGGGTCTGTCGCCACGGTATTCAGCGTGGGCCAGGTGAACCAGTTCCCGATATCGACCTTGATTGTATCCGGGGGCCAAGATGTGTGTTCGAGTACGCACTCACGACCAAGCCAGGCTCATCAGCATATGAAGTTTTGTGGAACTACTGTAGACCTTCTCACCGCAAGGGATTCGTGACCCCTTGATATAAGGTGGTAGAAGCATAATCATTTATGTCGGCTGCCTTATCGTGATTACCAACGCCGGCGCCCAGCTTCAGCATCTGTCATTTTGGCTTTTAGTCGGAACGTTCATCGTTTTTATGCTCGTTCGAGTCAACTCCCGCTGACGACGGTTTTCCAGCTGTTTGAGACTGACCACTACCGCCGCACCCACGTGCGCAAGGGCCGGGAACTCTAACTTTGGTATCTGGTAGAACCGATCGTGAGTGAGTGGAGCAGTGCGTACCGTTCGCCCCTTCACTTGGTCCGGCAAGAAATGTTTGTATAGAGGCAGCCAGCCGAACAATCATTTGCAGCAAGCGCATGATATCAAACCTGAAATCGATAGTCATATGTCGAAACTCTAGTTAGACCTACGTAAGCAGTCGGAATCATTGAGGTAGTCGCTCCGGCACGAAATTCAAGTACACCAATAAAATATCAATACAGAAAAATGGCGATAGACTTTTTTTCACTGACATCAGAATCGAATAGCAGCCAACGCTAAGGAAGGCAGTCGACAAAAAGTATAATGTACGACGGAAGGAAATAAAAAACGAAGAACATTACACAAACGAACCAACAACCACACCAGGGCGGTTCCCCTAAAGAAAATAACTTCAAGTCCACGTAATATCGAACAATGACAGATAATGACGGCACCTCCATTATTTATCATCGAATGAGAAAACACAAACTATAACTCGTTGCCTCATATCAGTGCTGCTGTGCCCCTGTTACCCGTCATGCTCCTCCCGCATCGCAATCTCAAGCGACTCGGTCCGTGCACAGCTGCCCTGTTTCTCTATATCAGAAAGCCCCGTCGTCTGATGTTCGTGAGACGGCGTGCCCCGTGGAACTGGTTCGCCGACTCGAGCATACGGGCCTTCAAGGTGCGAATGTCGCTCGTTTTGAAAACCACTGGGTTCTCAGATATAAGCGCAGTTGCACGTTTTTTCACAAACCAAAAACAGGCCTTGCAGGTGCGGACATATTAGATGTGCCGCTTAGATAGAGGACTGACAAATCCGCAGTCCTGCTTCTCTCTTGCCTTTATGACAATGTAACGCATAGGCACTTGAACGGCCACCCCCGTTCTCCCAACCCGCCCTCTACACACGAGCGACCCTCGACACCCGACACGGCGGCGAGCTCGCTATCGCCGACGACTCGCGCACACGAGGGGGGGGCTCAATGCGCGAGCCGTACCGAGCGCAAGCCTGCGCGGCGCGAGAGGCCCAGTCCCGCCCTGTATTCACCCCAGCCCCTCGACCCACAGGGCAATTTGGGGCCGGAACGACCCAGGATAGCACCCGGGAAGCCACCGGAACGCAAGTATTACGGCATTAATCTACGGTTCATTGCCCACTGCCACAGCCTGGGGCGTACGTTTGGTTATATATATACAGATACCCCGCCTTCGTTGCGTACTGAGTTCCGCTGAGGCTCGCCATCGCGGTATGCCACACATGACATATGTATCGAAGGAAGGAACTGCGGTAACACTTAACCATGTCCGGGGTTGAAAGATATGCTGGCCATTCCCCACAACAACAGAAGCAGTGGAGAAGCACTCCGACGGAAGACACTGACAATATTCCACTAGACTGCCTGCCTGGTTGGTCGCTCTAGTTCTCCACGAGCAGCGGCCGTGACCGTAAGCGCCTATCTCCATGGGCAGCAGCATTATTGCCTGCCGCGAGGCGCGGGTGAAGCCCCCCCTACACAACGTGGACCACGGATGTACCAACAGGCCGTCGGGGAAATCAATAAGCTGTAGCTGATGCATGTCCCCGTGTCCAAGGTTTGGAGGTTTTCAAGTTCCAGATTTATCGCAACATCCTCAGCATAGTAGTACATGCCGTAAATAGCGTGCACTCATCGCCTCGAATGCACCCTCCGCTGCCGATCACAACATATCCGCTTTTTACCCTCTGAACATCGTCTTCGATGTAAGTTCTTTTCGAAGCCTTCCCGCCGATCTCCGGAGTTCCGATGTCCACTTTGGTTCCTGAAGCGAACTACTGGACAGGTCAGAACCACTTTGACATCCGGGGAATTTGTCGTTCAACCGGCTCGGCAACTGCGGAGTCCGATAACATTCGCATTCAAGTAGTCGCACAAGTACCCTATGGCCAGGGCCACCTCCAACGTTCTGCTCGCACAAAATCGGCGCCTGCAGAGTGCCAAACCCTGGAGCTATCGAACACTTTCAAAAGTTTATCGTCCTTGTATCAATACCGGTAGCATTTATTAAATAGAGCATCCAAACCAGTATAGTACCGCAAGGGACTGTAGCCAGAACCCAGTACACGACTCTCCTCTGCCGGTTCGTCGTGATTGCTACTACGACAGTCGTAATAAAATATCCGAATTTGGATCCAAGAAAGTATGTGTCGGCCGCCATGAAAACGCAGGCAAGAGAAAAAAGCGGCAAGACCACGTAGCCAACACTTGCGGCAGCGGCGGGGGCTTCGTGCCAGGAGCCTCCATTCCAAGATCCGGCCAGCACATACAGCGCTGAGGTGACCCAATAACCAATAACCAATACCCAATGCGACGAGAAGAGAAGGCATACGAGACTCTGCAAAGCTTCCGCATCTCTTTCTAGCTAAATTTTCGTCCGAAAAGCGTCGAGGTTCTGAAAGGGCAGTAATACGCTCGTATCTCGGGAGACAATCACCGAAGGCCCGCAATGCTAACCCAGTGACAAGCACCGCGTTCACGAAGGTAAACGTCAGTTTTACATCGTTAAATACAGGCTCTACAACCAGGCCGTCATTTTGAATGCTCGACGGCGTAAAAGGCGACTGTGACAGGTGACCCTGGCAAGTCAATAGAAGCTTCAAGCCACCAACTAGTCACTCCCTGAGCAAGCCAGGCGACCAGAGCCGCATAGAAACACGGCCGGTCTCAAAAGAACCCAAAATCCACGCTTGGTGGTTGTAAATAGCCTTCCAAAGGCCCTTGAGACAACGGCACCGACTGTCGCCGGATCAACATTCTCGAACGTTTCACTTCATGAGTCTGAAATGTCCTGCAGACAGGCACTCAAGCTATAGCAGCACATCGTCACCGCCCCCGGATTAAGCAGCAAGACAACCCAACTGGGATACAACACCAGTCCGCTGATATTTCCCGCCACTACTAGATTCCAAGGAGAGCCCCCGATGAAGGAGGACTGTTATCATTGCCAGCGTGGAGCTGAGGCCGATAGACTCTATCGCCCAAAATAAGCGCCATTTTCGAGGGATTGCAAACAAAAATTGAGCGCCTGTTCATCCTGTACGAACAGCAGCTGATCGGGAAAGGGTCATCATGTGTCCGGTGGTATATCTGAAGGCCACGGCGGAACTCTCAATCGACATTTGAATGGCCGATACTCGTCATCACACGGTGTGTTGAAAAGCACGATGGAGGCAAATCAAACAGCAAGTTTTGGTCTAAACATGTCTCATTGACCGGACTCCTTGCCCCCATGTCGTTAGAGTACCGCTACTGTTGTGGTTTGCTGTAGATTTCGTGATGAACCTCAAGCCTTGAGGTTGCTAATCGGATTGCCCTTTTATATTTTCTCCGAAACAGCACTTTGGGTGACTTGATGATAGTACCAATGACTTACTAGTAGTACCAATGACGTACAAATAGTACTAATGACTTACCACTATTACTGAAACATAGTAGAAAACTCTTCAAGTGAGGATCTTACGTCGTCAATTGATGCTATTACGGGGGACCATAGTTAATAGGACCAAATATCGTTAGCAAAAATAGCGAAGTATATAGATTTTTATGTGTACCGTAGGTCCTATTTAATATGGTCCCCCGTAATAGTAATCACCGTAGAACGCATCATTCGTACAGAGTAGTGATATAGCGAGTCGTGATTTCTCTCAACTTACACCAAAAAGTGTGTGTTTATATACCGTTTATAATAAACGCCGACCCCAGCTCTTGATAGAGAGCACCATCAAGCACGTACTTGCAGCAGAATGGTTGTGATATACACGTACGTCGTCGGCTGGAAGTCAAACCCCCCAGCTCCCCACTATTCCTTTTCCCCATTTTATCATATAAACTGCGGTAAGTGTATCACTTCTTGCATTTCGCAGTCCCTTTCTGCCTTAACTTTGTACCAGGTATAGCCTCAAGTCCAAGTCACTACGTACTACATAGGGTGTAACCGGAAGCAGTTAGGGCAGATGAAGAAGATCCTCTGGGGGAGGGGGGGGGATGAGCTCCTGCGACGGACTCCTCCGAGATTGTTGGTTGATGCGAGAGTACTTGTTCCACTGAGGGCCTGCAGTAGGTTAAAGTCACCGTGGGAGCGCTCGTTCTTAAAATGAAGGTAAATCCGGCGGCTGTTGTTGGAAATTCCGGCAGAGTTATGTCCTCTCGAGTCGGAAATAGAGATCGCACTCATGCAGGAGTCACCCCACGGTAGGGGTTGCACTTTTTGGACCAAAGGTTTGTAACCAATATGACTCCTTGCGTGAGGAACTACCAGTTATGATGAAAATTCAACGCGTATGTTCGTTTTAGGGCTAGCTTATACAAGTGCCGATTGGGTGGCACGAACGAATTTTTTCCAAGCACTGTATCGGGGGAGATATTGAGCTCCTAATGTGAGGGGCTCAGGAACTTCTGGTGAGCCCCTACTGGGGCAAGCCCTGTTGTGTGTTGCGTTCGTAATTGTCCCCTACAGTATGAGAGCATACGTTGCTGCCACTGTTGAAAAGCTTCACCTCCATCGTTGACCTGGCCGAGCCGAGGATTGAGAGCACCTGACTTGTTGGTGGACGGGCTTTGGCTCGTTTTGACGTTGTGGTCCTGCCTGTTGTAGTTGAGGCATATGCCGCGCCATGCGTAAAGGGCGGTCGCTCTAGCAGTAGCGCTAAGAAGAGGACTCCAGAGAGGGGGGTCGGTGGGCCAAGACGTGGCGGATACCTTGTACACTTCGCCGAAGTGTTCAAGAGGTCAATGGTTGTAACCCAGAGTAAAAGGGTCAGTGCCTGGGGGAGACGTCGAGACGTTCATAATATAGGGATTGCGTTGGATGCCTCGTTGATCTTGGTTGGACTGATTGCGCGAACGCATCTGCTCGATGGTGGCTGGAACGACGGAAAGGTCTTGTGGCCTCCAGGGGAGTTGAAAGAAAAATACCGGTATGTTTCGCCATTCATGGCAGGTGTATTATTCGTGCCGTATACTTCATAAGCCCGCCACATGGCCGAGACAGAAGGGGAAGACTCTACCACAGTCATCGATTCTACCGCAATCATCACCGGAGTCAAGGCTGGAAACTGTCCACTAACACTGGTACGCACTACCTCTAACACCATGTCGTCGCTAGGATTGAAATCCTTTTCAGAGCCTTGCACTGTCGACGTCAACTCCCTCAAGGCCCTCGATTCAATCGAGTACGCCGTGCCCGTGGGTACTCCTAATGCCTGAAACTTCTCAAATGTACGGCCTCGGTCGCCGTGGTCGGAGTGCGTGCTCAAATGATGCAGAAGTGAGTGGAAGGCAGACCGGCCAGATCTGCCATTTTCCCGATGGTGGTCGCGCAGCTGTTCAAAGAATTGAAGAAGGGACGTCGGGGAGTTTGTGCCTGTCTCGACCGCTTTCCGGAAACACCGGGGGAGCGGGGTGGAGTATCGTGGGGACCAACGCAAGGAATCTAAAGTACCATTGGGGGAGTCGTCACAGCGTGAGAGAATGTCCGCCAATACAAGTTTGATGCCTGCGATGAGCTGTTGAACACCTGCATAGTCGTCGGTTCCCGTGAGAAAAGGGAGTGGATCGATGAGCTCCAATTTTCGTTTGCCCAACTCGATGTTCTTGCGGTTGACATCGACGTCGTTCGTACTGGTTGCAGTGGCCAGGGGCACAGTGGAGTTTGCGGCGGGGGGGGCCGAGGTGTGGGCGGGAACAACTGGTTGCTGAGGCGGTAACGATGCGATGGAAATAGCGTTGCCTGGGGGGGGTGGGGGGCTGCAGCGGTGAAATAGAGATTGCGCGTCCGGGCGCCGCTGGGTACTGTGACATCAGAGCTGCAACGGAGGCTGTATTGATGGGCAGTGAGGTAGCGTTCACTGGATATTGAGGGAGTAGCGGTGCAGTGGGGAGTGCGATGCTAGGTGGGGGCGGGGGGGGGGCTGTAGCGATGCAACTGGCTGATACTGAACAGGCAATGGGGCTATAGAGATTGCGGCGCCGGTTTGGGGAGTAGCCTGGTACTGGGGTAGTGACGGCGTTCCCGGAAAGGTGGTCACCGCAAAAGAAACAAAGAGCGGGATAATCACAGTCATTCGCTCGCCTATTACCCCCCAAGGTGTAGTCGCCATCGTTTGACGAGGGATAGCAGTCACCTTCACTGCGTTTTCTCGAGCGTTGTTGGGGCCGGGGAGAGGCGCCGCTGTTGCTGGACCGGGGTCGGGTGGTGGAGCTGGACGACGACGTTCGGCAGGTCGGGATGTAGAAGTTGCTGCTGTTTTCACTGTTGGCACGGTCATGGTCGTCGCCAGGGCGCTGGCGGTTGACCGGCAGATGGCCGTCCGAGCAGCCCACCGCCCGCTGTTGGCGTTGACCTCGAGAGGCGTTGTACTCAGCCACGGGGGGGCATGAGTGGTGGTTGTTGGAGTGGAAGGTCCTCAAAATTGGCACCAACCTGGGTAAATTGATCTTCACGACCGGGTTGGTTACATTGGGGAGGACCTCGAGGGCTTCCCGAAGCGTGGTGGTGCCAGAGTGGTAGAAGCTTTAAATGGCCGATGCAGCCGTCGAGATGGTTGCCCGGCTGTCCTAGAGGACATTGCGCGACGGTATCATTTGGCGGATCGATGCGTGAAGAAATGATAGGCCCGTGAAGTCCAGTGCAAAGTTGAAAGGGGTAGGAGTGTACGGAAATGACTCGGGGTTGGGGAGTGTCGTGATGCTTAGATTAGGGAGGCGATTGGTCAACTTTTTACTAATCACCTGACGAATCTAAGCCTTGCCACCCCTGCGTCACCTCCGTTCAGTCTTGCCTATTTGAGCCTTGTGCTAGATGTCACGGATCTACCATTTCTTCACGCATCGATCCGTCGAACTGATATTGTCGCACAATGTCCCCAAGGACAGCCGGGCAGTCATTCCGACGGCTGCATCGGACATTCAAAGTTTTTACCGCTTTAGCGCCACCACTCTTCGGGAAGCCCTCGAGGCCCTCCCCAATGCAGCCAAAACTGACGTGAAGACCAAGCTACTCCGATTGGTGACAATAGTCGAGGAACTTCCATCCAATTGGTGAGCGAAGCTGGTGCACGGCGTTCGGGGTTTCTCTGTGACGCGGTACGTGCGAGGTCCAGGTATGTTTCAAACTCATCAGGGCTTAACGAGGACCAACAACGAACCGGACTACGTGCTTTGTCTGAGGAAAATCTGATAAAAAAACGGCGTCGACAATTTATGCGTTGTTCAACCCATCAATCGTGAAAGGGGTGACTAGGTCCGTAGGTAGAAGCGGATGAGGTTATTCCGTAAACAAAGCTTGAAGTTTTGGCACTGTCAGGTCGTCCTCTGAAGTTTGAAGGTGCGGCGAGGGGGTCCGGGCCCGGTGTTATTTCTGCAGCAACTTTGGCAGGAGGGATGCAGTGTCATTGATCGGGACGTCCGGGTGGTCGGGGGTGTCATATTGAGTGTCCGCGGGGCCGGACGACCTGGCGGTCGGCGATACAGGGTGTTCGTCGTTGGGCGAGTGATGGCTGGCTTCCTCTTCGTTAAAGGCCTCGAAATTCACACCTCTCTTTATCCTCGACGTTTACGATGGCATTTTTGGCAGAAGCCGACGAAAGGGAGCGAAAGGTAGCGAAAGGTAGCGAGAGGGGAGGAGGATGGGAATGAGCCCGGAGAGATCGTGCCATGTGGCGTAGCGAGCGAGGGGTAGGGGAAGTGGGAGCTGAGGGAAGCTGTCATCTATGTGCGAGCAGAGGCTAGAGTGACCGGGTGTGGTGCCTGAGTGTGGTACTGCGCACACTCCGGTCGTGTGAGTGCACTGTTGTCTCAGTTGGTTGTTTGGTCTAATCCTGGGTTCATACGGACTGAGGTAACTCCGCTCGTGCCCCGTGATGGAAGGAAGTATAGAGATACGACCTTGTAGACCCGAATGAAGGGGAAGTGTAGAGACACTTATTTTTACTAAACCGCAGTCGCGGAGTGCAGAGACACTCCGTTGGCTCGCAGCAGTATCTTGAAGAAGGGTGTATCGAACGAGGTCGACTGGCTCGGGGGTATCGCACTGGAGGGGGCGGAAAGAAGACCCGTGCCCGGGTTGGTAAAGGAGAGCGGGAGTCACATACCCTGGGGAGGAAGGGGGGGGGAAGCCGGAAAACTATGGCATGAAAGGCAAAAGTCCGGAGCAGGGGAGGCACGGGGAGGTGGTGTCCGTCAAACGGGTGGAAGGGTGTGCCCTGCCATTTTTTTAGTACTCGACCCACTAGGGGATTCGTGAACGAAGCTCTCGGTAAAATCATCCGCCACCCCCTGACACTGCTTCCGAAGCCCACCGGAATTAGCGTCGAGTACGTCGGGAAATACTTCACCAATTGTCAAAGGTGCGGCTTATTTTATATCCGGAAAACAAATGCCTTTTGCGCGGCCCAAAACTTACCTTTGTATCGTTGAAAGGCCTGTGACATAAAATAGGATATGTGTGTGCGTGTGTGAATCTGGCAAATCAATGTGATATTGGCGTCCTGAAACTACGTTTGTCTCGTCGAAATCTCCATCATGTTGTTCCAAGGCTGCAAAGGTGTGCAGATCTGGAAACAATGCACCTATGACGGAAATTACTCCTTGTTTCGTGGTTTTTTTTGTTTTTTTCTAATCATCACGTTCACCTCCCAGCCTAGTTCGTTGGAGGTGTTACTCTCGACAACCTTGTGGACAAGCCGTGGTCACAGGTGTCTACCCTTCTCCCTTCCGGTACGGGCCTTTCTTTTTATCGCGCATAGGGTTCATCAGCATTCCCACTGCTCGTCGATTTTCATCGAATTTTAGCTATCTCACGCTCTCGCGCTTTCCGGTAATCAATTTCTTTTTTGGAAGAAAAAGACCCTGAGCATGCACTCGGTGAGACTTGAACCCACGAAGTTGATCGTGATAGGCGCGTGGACTACCTTCTAAGCCACCGGGGACGCCGGCCTATAAAATCGGTCAGATTTATTCGGGACTGTAAAAGAGTATAAATCTGGGGGGGGATGCAATTATGACGGCTATAATTTACATATGTTTCACCGAAAACTCGTAATATCTGTTCGAGGATGAAAAATTGTGCAAACCTGGGGGCGGGGAGGAGGGGTGCAACTAGGACGACTAGAATTTACGTAATTTTCGTCGAAAAAAGAATCACTCAGACCTGCGTACTTCGGCAAATAAATCTTAAAAAGTGCGATTTGGTCGACTAGAATTTGAATTAGATGAAGAATGGGGTGTAGACGAAACGTATTACGCAGCTTGCAAAGCTCAGTATCAGCTATTTGATCAGTCGAACTCACAGCTAGCTGACGTATTTCATAACTTTATAAAAATTACATACTAGTATTACGCTTGGTCGAAAAGTTCGTTACTCAGGGGACCTGCGTTCAAAAATAAACTCTCATTGCAAAGTGAAAAGCAGAGAGTAATATTTTGTAAAGGCGTAAGATGGGTCATCGGTGCAAAGTATGCTCTCTAAAACGTTACGCTTATAAGGTTCTACTTGATTGGTGAGCGAGGCTGGTACACTGAGTTCGGGTTTTGTCGGAGACGCAGTACGTACGAGGTCCAGGTGATGTTCAAGCTCATCAGAGCTTAACTAGGACCAACCATGAACTACGTGCTCTGTCTGAGGGAAATCTGACAAAACTTCGGCATCGCCAAACTGTGCGTTACTCATCTCATCATTCGTGAACGAAGCGACAGGTCCGTGGGTGGAAGCGGGTGGGGTAACCGTATAATATTATATATTTGAAACGCACGTGCAAACAAACGGAGAATTCGCCAAGTTTGTTTTAACTTTTTTCAGACAAGTCATGACCATTTTTTTTGTACTTGGTTGTATCGGTCATATCCATCGAACGAAAGAAAAAAAGGCGAGTCTTTCGGGGGTTTTTCCTGGATGATCAACCCGGTGCCGAAAAATCACGTCCCAAAGTATGTAATATTGAGAACCATCCGATCAGCACCCCGGCTGGCCCAGCTCGTATGTATATTGTGTTGGTGTCACGACAGCACGCTACTTGCTGTTGGTTCACCGAGCAGGTAGCTGGTAGCTGGAGGGCGCAGGAGGAGAACGTACGTCGTACATACTTGTACTTACGTGCGAGTACTCCGAAACCGCCATATCCCCGCTTTCCCGTATAAACATGCCGCTAGATTTCCCTTGAAAACTCGCGTGCATATATGCCGGCCGCAACCGGACAGGCAGGTGGAAGGTTTGGGCATCGTTCGCAATGACCTCCCCTGGCCCACCAGGTGACCAAGACCAAGGATCTCAAGTAGCTCAAGAGGTAATCATGAAAGATGCCGGTGAAACTGACGGGACCGCTACTGTCACGAGGCTGCCGCAGTCACCGCACCTGCCGGAGCGCGACGCAACCACCGCCATTGTTTTCTCGCTGCTCGGTGCGCTCACTTCATCGGACAACGACGCACGCAACCGGGCAGAGCAGGCTTTCAACACCCTCAAGGAGAGCAGCCCGGCGGCGCTTCTCTATGGGCTCTTGCAGGTCAGCGCAGCGTGTGTTTCCCCGTGGGCGTTCCCCTCCGGGTGTTTGCTCTCTCGAATTGGCTTGACCGAACGCACAGCCTTTCGTAAAGTGATCGACACGAGGGTAGAGCTCCAACCACTCAAAAATGCAAACAAAACTCCACGGCGACTGCTGCCTACAGATGAGGCTGCCGGTTCCCCACATATCATAAATTCCACCCACCCCAACGAGCAGCTTGCTCCTCACACGACGATCAGTTCCATGCGTATCCTCTGATGTATGCATGGAACCATTCATGCGTGTGCCGCGACGGTGCGAGGTGGGGACGGGCCGGGCATGTTTGGATGCGTGCTTTGCCCGCCCTGTTAGGATCGGGTGCCCTGCCGAAAAAAATATGTCAACAATGTTCGTGAATCATTCCCGTGTACTTGAAGTCTGACTGGTGGTCCTGGGGGTATGAAAATGAACATGAAAATACTACTAACTGCTGTGGAGTTGCTTCGAGTACGTACGTACTTCTATGACACACATCACACACCTGGTACAGCTCAAATACGAGCTCAACCCTGCTGTACAGGGCACGCAGGTAGTTTTTGCTCCTACGCAAGAGACCCCCTCAGAAAAACCGCCTCTCTCAAAAATGAAGAAATAAAGTTCCGGGCATACAAGAAATTCGGGAGTTGTTTTCAACTACTTGAGTTACTTTTTTTAAGTGTCGCACGCACCCTTGCCCTTTCGCGCTTATTAATATTAAATAGTAGACGGTCGCCCCGGTAGACTATTAATAGTGGTCAGCTTCAAAGACCATTGGTATTGGTACCCAAGTTCAGATCCCACCGTGGTGAGACTTTATT
>JBBMHQ010093749.1:0-38390 GCA_037834295.1 Postelsia palmaeformis | reverse complement strand
CCCTATCAGGCTACACCATGGACATCGCGTGTGGTCTTTCGCCCGCAGCTGGTTGTTTTATACATCATCCGTCCCAAACATGCACTACTAGGTACTGTCGTGCGCATGCATTGCGTCGACCGCATCAAACGATACTATTCGTGGCTGCTATTTAACCCCGGAGAATTGAGTGTCTCAGGCTTACTTGAAAAAAATGATAGTATGCCCCGCACAAGAACCACGCAGTAATCTTGCTGCGTAGTGCCCAATACGTTTTGACTCACCGGCGGTGGATGCTTGTGCAGGCTAAAAAGTTGCAGAATGGCCTAAGGTGGCGTGGTAGCTTGCGTCGGGCCTAATCGCCTCGTGAAGGCGTTGGCATGTACGGGAAATGGGGCTGAAGTTTCGGGGGAATTGGTTGTTTATCGGTGAAACTCCAGTTATTGGTCTGGGGTCGAATGTTCGTACGACCATACGAAAAACAATAAATCATAGCTGAAACATTCGCCACGGTGCGCCAGTTAAGAAATCCGGGCTCGAACGCAATAGAGGGTGCCGGGTTCTACTCCTTACGTGATATTGTTGACCCACACGATGTACTGAACAAAAAAAAACACATAATAGCTTTGCTCATGAGGTTGGTTTCGTTAAAGGGTTGACGTCATTGCTCTATGAATTCCTTACACCGTGCTTATCAACCATTCTCGATAGTGCAGTATACTGCCCTCAACAAAGATCTGAAGTGGTAAAACAACTTTCAAGATTCGTGTCCTACGTACAGGCCTATCGTCCATTGGGGTTTGCTCTACACTCCGTGATAGTATTAATAGTCGCGATGCAAAGCCCGTGCGTCACGCCTGGCGAAGGATCAACCATTTTACGCTATTGTTGAACATTTGTTCAGCATCCAAGACCACGAAACAACACGCCCACCTGCATGCACACGCGGCGACTCAAAGCAACGTGGTTGTGATATTCAACAGGCGGTTCACGCTCTCCAATGCTTTCACTGAACGCACCAACGGTGCGTCACCCCTCAACAAGAAGAAAATTTGAAGGAGCTGACAAATTTGCGTTTGAAACATATCCGTCTTTGGTACCGTTGGTACTGGAAATTTAGCAATTTTTCTGTACTGACATGAAGACGACAACTAGGTCGGAATGACTTCACGAGGGTATTGTCACCTCTCAACATCAGCCGTGTTGTTCGATTCTAATACATTCAGTAATGAATGTGATGACATATTTCGCGCATCCCCAGAAACCAACCTGCATGTCCATAGCCGTAACATGGTGCATCCTCTGCGGAAGGAACTCTGGTCGGATAGTTTGGTCTGTTCCGCTGTGAGGTAAAGCATCACAATTTTGCATGTTTCACCATTGATTGTAAACCACCCCTCGACGCCATCGGAAATTACTCAACACGTGCGCGTGCGGATGGTTGGCATTATGCAAGCACTCACCTATCCAAATACTTCATCGGAGGATTGTCGAAAAGCGCGTCTCACACGTTGACGCCGGACGTACACAACTTAAACTGCGTACGTGCTAACTCCTGAAGCTTCATAGATGCTCCCATCCACCTAAACATTTTACGTGAAATCTTTGTGCGTTAGCGTCTTCTTGCCAGTCAGCTCTTGACAGCCTAACAGAGAAAATCAAGCCCCGGTGGGTTACTTCTGCTTTGTTCAACATATCACCCAGAAACTGGCTGTAGGATTCGTCTGCTGTTGGCATTGAATCGCAAACAAATATGCAAGCGGTGAAATGGGGCACGACCGCGACTGGATACGAAGTACTCCGTGGTTTCAGGCCCGACGCGATTTGGAGATCACGAAGCATTAGCCATGTTCGCGCATATTCCTCGTTCACGCCTGCAAGGGTAGAATTCAAAACCCAACGAAGCGCTGTCTCATACATAAAACAGAGTTTCTCTTCATTCGCTTTGTTTATCCGTTTGACATCGAAGACGTAACTTTCAAACCATCATGGCAGTACGTTCTCCTGAAACACCTTGATCCAGAGTATTGTCGTTCCTGACGAGCGCAGCAACTTCGGCTATCACTGTGCCCCGGCTGTGACATGTTTCAATTCGACCACTCGAGCCTAGAGTCATGTAGGGGTTAGTTCCAGACGTATCGACGTGCTCCGTATCTGTTGAGAGACATACCTGACTTAGGTCAATGTTCTCTTGTGGACGTATCGACGGTATTATTTCATCACTGTGTATTATACGCAGGAAGGCTGCGCAACCGGACGGAAACGGTTACCCTAGCTTTCTCACGCACTACTGCCTAATCAAATGTATGGCTTCGATCTAGTGTCTATGGTTCAAAATAATGTTGTTCTTCGATGTCAACCCCCCCCCTGAAGATTCGTTGTTTGTGGATTTTTTAGTAAGGTCATTAGGAGTTTTTACGTGCAATGTGTCTGCCTTTTTATGTACCTACGTCCAAAATACAGTGTTGGCACTTGTATGCTATGAATCAGCGTGGTTTGGTCATGGTTCGGGGCACTTCACACATTTTTATCCATGCGCAGTTCGTGCCTTTGAACCTCAACTCACCCAGCAACACATTCCCCTTCGTCTGATGTGAACAGCAGCTCGCTTTCGATACCCTAGAAATCCGATTATGTGTTGGGCGCTTGTCTTTTCAATGTTGTACCTTCATGGCATCCGAACTGCTGGCGCGGTCATTATGAGCGGGTAATAGGTGTATTTCATGAGATGACGGTACCGGTATACTCTGGTAGTTATTATTGTCATCCACCTCGAAGAAATGCATTAGAGCGCTTTGCTCGGTTTGCTTGTATTTTTTTCATGAAGACGCAGTTAGTTGCAATTGATGCGAGTGTGGAGAGAGACCAGTGGGCACCGACACAGATATAAGCATGGCTCTCAGACTGAGCATCTGCTTTTCTTCCTTTGAACCATATCAAGCTTCGCGCTCGCGCGCTTCAGAGTAAAATACGGTTACTATATTACGGGACAGAGTGGAATGCCATTACATTTCGACATCAGTAGTACCTTAACGAAAGCACGACGACACGAAAAGTAAGTGATTTCGCTTCGGCACACTCACGGGAGTCCACGAAGTAGATCATATCCGGCCTGCCAGATTTTAGCATGATGACAACGTTTGGAACAAAAGGGCAAAAAACGAATAATACTAGTCCTTGTACAAAAAAGACGGCAGACTTGCTTCCATTGATTGGCTTTGTTGTCGGGGCTTTTCAAAATATCATCTTCCTGTGAGGAGGTGCGTGTCAAGTGAAGTACACGAAGGCACTGACACACAGCAGCAGCATCGGCCCGCGGCGGTGTTTGTTTACATGTATTATCACGCTTGTACGCACGACGGTTAGGAGGTAATCAACACTACTCTTTTACTGAGGACCCTTGGTCGTACTATAAACCTTTATATTAATAAAGGTAAAAATTACTGATTATTTAGAGGTAACCATTTTTCATGATATGCTCTAATCGAATGAGAAGAAGGAGAAGATTACATTCGAATGGAATTCGTGAAAAAAATGCCTTTGAATCCTATCGAGGAACAGCGAAGGGGGTTAGATCGAAAAAACCGTACATTTTTTAATCACCCCCTTTTTTTCTGAGGTATAAGTTTTTTTAATGGGACCTGGTATCCACATAAATTTCACTGTTTCCAGAATTCGGGGAGATAAAAAGTTGTGTTTCGGTAAAGTAAAAGTATTCAACAAGATACCTCTATCTGAAACGTCGCCCCGCTTCAAAATCATTCATACTACGAGCGAGTCGGCACTAACTACTGGGGAGAAAAAAGCGGGAAGTTTGCATTATTTTACTTGAAATTCGAAATATGTCGCAATATGTCGCACCTGGAGACAGGTTGGATGAAAATGTTGGTTGTTTTCATTTTTTAGTGATGAAATACGTCAGCCAGCTAATGTGCGTTTTCTCGACGTAGACGTCCAAACGCTGCTGCTGGTAGATTTCAATCAGATGATGCAGTAATGAATGCTTGATCTCGACAAAGACTCAGCCCACGGCCAATCCGCTTCGCGATGGG
Organism: Postelsia palmaeformis; assembly: GCA_037834295.1. NCBI lineage: Eukaryota > Phaeophyceae > Laminariales > Laminariaceae > Postelsia > Postelsia palmaeformis. Next base: position 34,359 of record JBBMHQ010093749.1, on the reverse strand, counting down.
CTTGGGCAACTAGTATAATTGATAACGGGCTCGAAAAACGTAGGTAGACTGATGCTCTAGGGGGTAAAGCGTGACGACACTCTCTGTTGATGTTGGACGAACGAAAGGATGTCGGTTGTTTGAATTACAACAGATAGATTCACAAAATAGAATCGAACAATTATACGAGGATCGCAACATGCAAACTAAGTGAACACAACGAGGACATACAATACCTTGATCACCAATTTAAAACGACAGATAGATTGACAAGAGATCTCTGCACTGCGATATTTCGTCTCCCCGGATTCAGAAAACTAAAGGATTATCACGCACGACAGCATGCCTCTATGGCCATTGGACACTATTGAGTGCTCCACACGTACTCGTACGGGAAAGTACGTACCGGGTACCTGGTGGAACTTATCTGCAGGATACTTGTCAGAAAGCTGAAGACGGTCTCTTGGCCAATGAACAACAAAGTATCTCGGTACCGCGAATTATGCAGAGAGCTGTGCCGACACTCTCTGGTGCTGTTGGTTTAATGAAAACATGTCGGTCGGTTGTACCTGCGAGGAGCACATTACTCTTTCTTGCATACCAGGTAGATGCCACTGGTAGTATTGACAACGTATTCGACGACTATTGTCAGATTTTTCATCCTGAAAGTATACTAATATCGCAACAAACTCACTGCTTGTTGAGGATTCCGACAATGACCTTGCAAGATGGAAGAGGTAGAGCGAGGTTACTATAAATTGCCGAATTTTCAGCATGGCAACGCATGGGGCGCAATTTGATTTCTCTTGGCGAAGACGTCAAAACGCTGCTGGTGAGGATGAAGGCATGCCCCAAAAGGCTCTTGATCTCGACGACGACTCACCCACGGACAACCAACTTCGTGGCGGGCAAGAGCAGCTAAAGATAGTAGAGAAAACAGCCTCGAAAGAATCAGGTGGATCGATGCTTTAGGGGACAAGACCTTTCCCGGATCGATGCTTTAGGGGACAAGAACCTTCCGGCGGCGTCCTCGGTATTCTCCAAAACTTGAAAAAAAATGTAGTCCTGGTGATTCGAGACTGACCGAGGTTTTTAGAGGTCGATATATCCGAATCACTGCCTCTATTTCAAACACAATTTATCGTACTGAATAACTGCAACTACTGCTAGTACTACCACTACTGCAACTACTACTACTACTACTACTACTACTACTACTACTAGTGATACCCTCAGTAGGTATCCGGCTGATTATACTCGAATCGGTCAATCGGTTTATGGGACGGGCTCTAGGATATATGCGCTGCTACTACCTTTTCAGGTTAGACGAAGATGAATGCTGACGGGTATGCTCGGAAATTAGGTACATGACGATGCGGGGGTTGATTGGCAGATTATCGGCAGCCGAATGAGATTGCAGCGGAGAATCATTCACCAGCGTCCGGCTCTTGTATCTGTGTGTGGCTGGGGGCGGGGTTAGGATCATGCAATCCGCTTGAGGTCAATGCCATCATTCAATCTAGTGTATGTTTTCGTAGAATCGGAAGACTTACACGCAAAACAAGTGAACATATGAAGCCATCGATCAAGATGTCCCGATACAGATGGGTCAGAACCGCAGCAGAATAGTTTCATCGATGGACAATACCGTGTAACGTATCAAGCGCTTCACTTGCGTCAGTTACGCTCTGCGCTTTTCGTGTCAACCCCAGACGTCTGAGTTATGCACGTAATCGACTTGAACCTGCACATAGTTTGTCTTAAAACGGTTCCGATGGCGTTTGCACGAGATATGTGGTCCGATCTTCTGTCGAATTTGAAGACCCGCCTCGGAGGGGGCTCAAGGCAGCTTGAAGCCGTACCCGTTATCTTAGTGCCGTCTACTGCTAGATTTGAAGCCAGCTTTGGCTCGCAATTGAGGGTAGTGAAGAGCTGGCCTGTTGCAGTTAGCTGGTGTAGCGTATACGACATACCGAGACCATAATCTATAGAATGGTCCGTGTCTTATCCTCAGTGGCGACTCAGGCCGAGATACATTCGTAACTGTTTACCCTACACCTGCTCTATATACCTGCTGGCAAGTGGTAAGAGGGCGGCTTCCGACGTAATGATTTTTCATCGAGTGATATCGACCGATTGGTGATGTCACGTCGGGACGAAGGGTTCACGTTTTTGCCCGTGCTTACCAAGTGCACTCCATGGTCGCATATTCGTCGGTATTGAAACTGACGAAGGAACCACAATACCTTCGCATAAATCAGGTTTCGTGAACTACATGCACAGGCGCCTCAGAAGGTTGTTGTAGTCCACCCCACTCGTGTTTTCGAATAAAATCGAGATACCTAAATCTCTAGTCCACCACGAAGGTGCATGTTTCTCGTTCCAGACAAATATAAGTCTCGTGAACCACATGTCTTGGTGCACCTCAGTAGGTATCTGTAGTCCAGACAACACGTGTTCCCGCAAAATTTCGGAATGCCTCAAACTTTTTTTATCCACGAAAGTCCCCGCTCTGCCTTCCAGACACTTGAATTATCCCCCTGTGGCCGAACGTAGAAACTCATGATGTCAATTTCATTAGACAGGAGATACACAAACAGGAAACTCACTGAAAATGTCGGAACTCATAAGTCGCCATGAACACGAATATCACAAACGCAGGAGATGCGCGGTAGACTAAAACTGTTGCGCATGTATTTTTCATTTGTGTGCCAAACAGGAAGGGAACTTGCTTCACTTTGGGTACTGTTTGATATAGACATGTAGGTCAACACCGGAACACTTTGGTCGGCAACCGCCGCCCACTCTGACTGGAAAATGTTGAGGCACAGGACCAAGCTCATAATGTTTAACGCACTCGGTAAAACAATAATGCGCTGTCGTGGTCAGCATCCAGGTGCAGATCATTTCTACGATATACGTAGAGTTTTTATTTGGGAGCCTTGGCTGGGTAAACGCTTGACTTGTGCTCGCAAAGAAAGCGCGAAAGTTCTTATATATGCGGGATGATGGTGTAAAAACACACAATTTCGCACACATGACAGCACCTAGAAGGATGTTGGCCCACAACATAAGAGAGCCGCCGTGTGATAGCACCGCGCACGCAACACATTGTTGACGGGTACATGTGTAGGGATTGACTACCACACCTGGCACTCGAAATCAACACCGCTGAATGGGATTGCCACAGAGAAGTGACCGTAGTCCCGTGACGGGGCTGTACGCCCCCGCACTGTAGTGAAATGGCTTAAACAGTAGTACGGAAGTTGATTTAGTCAGCCTCGAGAGTTGTCTCCTGTTGTAATTAAACGGTGTCCGGCTCGCGAGTGATATGTCAGTGGCTGAGCTACGTGGTAGGAATTAAAACCCCCCCGATGTTTCAGGCTAAAGCCACCTCAGTTTGCGCGACGAACACACCATCAAGTCACAGCAGGGCAGACGGAAGTGATAACGGAGTGAAAGGTGAGCGCTTGTACAGCAACCATAAACCAACAGGCATTAATGGCTCGGCAGATATGCGCTACCGGTCGTGGCTTGATTTCATCGCAACAACGCGTCTTGACGCTTGCTCGTGGAAGCTGAGCCGAGTTGTGTTAGAGTTATGTAGCGATGTTCAAATAACCGCCATAGATCCTTCCCACTTTTGTACGTATAATACCAAATACTGAGTCGTACGCGGACATCCTACCCCCATCAACCAAAAACAACCAATAGAATGAAGTAATATAAACAAAAGAGTTACACCACGCTCGATAATGATTAGGCAAAAAACATTATTTAGCATAAACTGCACCTCCCTCCGCTGAGCCCGACGTATAGATTGGTGTTTGACAGCCCTCCTTAACATGCCCGCCCTCTGCCAAAAAAAAGGTAATATATCGTGCATCTTCGGGGGTATGTAAAATTGTGGGCACCTATATAGCGCAGGTAATTCGAAGTAGTTGGTAGAAATCGGTCGAGCAATACTAGCCGCTTTACGTGTCAATGTAGAGCTGTCCTCCATATTCCAGCGAATTGAAGAGGAAGACTTCTGTATTGCAGTCAGCTCATACCGCCATGCATTTTTATTTTCTACCGATTGACAACGGAACGCAAAAAGGCACCACCCTTTTCTGTGTTGGCCAAAACCACCCATCATAGTTTCCGACGCATTGAAACCTGCTCACATGCACCTGTGTCGGAATGGTTACCGTTCATTGGCACCGACCAAAGCAACACACCTGAAAAGAAATGTGCCATTCGCATATTAAGGGAGCGCTTCCGACGCTGGACACGGCAAATACCTCTGATAATTACATATGATGATGTTGATAGGAAGAGCAGTAAACTTTGGGTCATGTGCTACACCTCGTCATATGCAGCCATCGTGATGATAATATCGCATGGAGCGCCAGTTCCCTAGGTCATCGAAAAATCCAGAGGCATGCTTTTTTGTGAACGACGCGAAAATTGTATTGTGTACGTCGACATGTCCAATGATTAAAACGATGTACATACATTTTAGCGTACACTGTTCACGGATTGTTGCATACGAGCGCCACCCGGGATGTCCTAGTGTAAATGCCGTCCAAGTCTTTCAGAACGGTGTATTGACAATTAAAAGGCGTCAGGGGGGGTGCCTTCGACTGTGACAGCGTATGATTGTGAAGGAACATGAAAAAAAGCGTAGCGTGCGTGTTTGCGATGGTGCTGTTCCAGTCTCCACGGAAGGTTCTCGAATGACTACATCAGACATTGGTGATCCCTGATGCGAACGATTGCGAAAGCCAAACGTTGATATGCTTTTTCAGCGCGTGCTCTTGTTCACACGCAAAACGTCGGCTTCATCTTCTGAAGTATCGAAACCACGAAGCTAATCTGATTCTAAGCAACACACAAAATGTTATACGGCAAACTTGTCTGATACTAGAGAAACAGGAGCTGGATTATACCTAGATACTGGACACAATCTCAATACCATGACCCATGGTACCCAAACTAAGCAAATGTGGATCCAGTTATGAATGATGTAAGTGCGTACCGCAGATGGTGTATCTGGTGGTTGCTCTAGGGGTTCAACGGCCATTTGCTCGCCAGCCTAGTTTAGAGCGTTTGCTCAGAGATTGGAGCACCTCTCCGATGAAGTATACGCGTGCTAGAGTGCATACAAACTTTGATCTATTAATAGTAAATACAAGTGTTGCGATAATCTGCGTGGTGGATTGTCATCATCGAGCCTATTTTCGGTCATTACACCATTCTCACATTCTGACACTCCTAATTGATTTCATTATCCCGTTTGTTATGTAGGCTAGTATGATAGTTGATACCTCGGCGAATCAAAGCATGTTCTACGCCCGTAACGTATTTGACAAATTGACGCGCCGATTGAGTATGGAGACGAGCTCACGATCCCATCAATACCTATTTAAAGGTCGAGTGTTTCCGGTACATAGATGTTGCCCGAAAAAAAAAGTGTCAGGTGTCCACCTTGCGTATGGCCAGGGAACGAAGGATGAAAAATCCCAAGCAGAACAGCCTAAGCATACATTTTTGATGCTGTAGGGTACTGTGCACATGTTCAGTAAGTTAAGCCTAACGGGGAGTACGGGTCCAGCTGGCAGTTGCAGTACTCGTCGGTGGTGTAACTGGACTAGTGACTCGTGATATAATCAGCGTCATCCTTCAGTTTGAGGTTGCGTAGGATATATCAGTAGGAGTCGTAGTAAACTGTGTCTGACGGCGAAGTATAACTAGAGATCGATGTTTCACGCAGAATATCAGTTGGTATATTTTTTAATAATGTCAATCAGTGGCGTTGAACGTAGTCGGCTCGATAATATTTCATGCATGTTGCACTATCCCCAGCCAAGTATTTAGTGTAGTTGAGCACTTATGGGACATTTGTTAGAACACCAAGTTTGGGTAGATGTTTTTGGGAGGTTTATCACCCTTGTCGCAGTACTGAACTTCCTATTTATGCATTTGATGTCGTCGGCGCCGATGAAAGAAGCAAAGTAGCGATGGAACTGGTGGAAGTCACACCTATGTTTCGCGGCGTGTTATAATATATGCAATCGGGCTGGACTACGGCATTTTCCATGATATGCAGGAGACTTTACTGGTTGATCATTTGTGGCGTTATCGGTTCTTCGTATCGACTCCACGGTTCCCACCGAAGAAAGCTGGTAATATCTATTAATATACCCATCCTGCTTAGCACTCACGTTGTGTCGCAACACACCATACCGAAACATCGGTATGAACCCAATTAAATTTAATCCGCCACATGGAGTTGGCCTTCACGGTTGTGGAAAATATTCATCGCGTGCAAGCCTGCAATATAACTACATCTAGGATAAAAGAGAAGGCGTGTTGTACGCTGTGATGTTCTTCGGGAGCACCGCACGGCGCGACCAAACGATAATAACAAAAACACCATATTTGATGCGAATGGAAACTACCCGTCATGCGCGTGGACGCAACGCTTCCATGGCATGTGAAAGAAATTTTTTCTACAGATTCGGTTGGCGAGGCCAAGTATTCAAGACGAAAATTCCGGCAGGAGTTACGACCTGCCTCCATTTTACATCGTCGCAGAATTCTAATTGCACTGCACTGCTCTACGAGTAGGAATCCCTCATCTAGAGCAGGCACACAGCGTGTCGGAGAAAAAGCGTATATCGTTCAAAGCGGCGAGTTTCATTCTTACAAAAATCCTCGAGTTCGGAGGTGATAATCGAGCCACGGGCTGAAGAACCAATGTGTGCGTGCATCGAGCGCCCCGGCGACGATCATGCGGAAAGTGAAAATATCCGAGTTGTGCGTGTTTAGTTGAGGCTAAATGTTCAACCAAGTTGCACCCCGTGGCATCTAAATCCATTTTGTGTTCGCCGCGTGGGAAGTGACAATATATATATTACACAACATGACTAGACCTACAAGTATGCTATCCATTCCCTGAGTATCCTCAATTCCTGCAGCACGCTTTAACAGTTTACCAGTATGTGGCGTTCGGGTCCCCTACACTCACAACTACCCCAAACCACAAACTGACTAACGAGGAACGTCGTAAGAGTAGAAACCTGGAACACAACACACAGAGAACGGCAGTCGATCGCTTGTGCTTTGATCGTCGTCGTGGCGTCTGGGGGTGTGATCCGTCTGTACTGTTCGAACCCGGCCGTCCGTGAGGAGGTTGTAAATTTTGCCTTTCATACCTACTGGTAGCATCCACCGAGAGTAAAAACCAATATGTGAAAATCCCAACAGTAATTCATATGCGGGGAAAGGAACAAGAACGCCTGCATACGTCATTACCACTGTTACTAACACGGGGGGGATCGGGTGGACATATAGTGTCTGCATTCGTAACGACGCGTTGTTTTATTACCCTTCTGTTATCGTTAGCTTGACTTGAAAACGCACGTCGCGCTCTGTTGCCATTTTAAAATGTTCAACATATGTTGGACACGCGGCTGAATCTAAGCATGTAACACCTACATGTTAGCACATCTCGCCTTATACGTTGACGTGGGAGGTAATTTCCCTTCCATCGAGACCTCACTCAACGTTACCACCGCCTAGTGCAACATGAACGTCTAGATGGCGACAAGATAAGAACGTATGATTTAGTGACCGCACCAATCATCATATTGTACCTGGCGCTAACAAGACTCCTACATTGCGACTGCAACTCAGCTTGCAACTTGGTCTGCTTGATATTGATCACAGAGCACAATGATCGATAAAATTTAGGGAATGTTTGACGACCGAGGTTGTCGTAGCAGTACGCTGCCGAGTATTTGTTTCCTAATAGCTTTGTTCCTCGGTTTCTTTGACCGACTCTGGTCTTTTCGTATCGCCACCGTTGTTCTTTCGTACAGTTCAGGATTGAAAGTTCCTGTCCGATACGAAAATCACAAAACAGGTTTGGCTCGATTGCACGACAACCTTTACGTGGTCGAAGAAACAACAGCAGTGGGAACAGTACAGACGAAATATTACATACAACATACATGAATTTCGTGTCGAGCGCCTCCATACTTGTTACATACCATCGCCAAGGTGTACGTTTGATGAATTCACGATGTACGCCAATCACCTGTATACTCCACTTCAATGCGGAGTATTTCCACTGGACCTTGAAAGACGGATATGAAGCGATGAAAGAACGAATCGCTCTATCCTGTAAGCTCTGTACGTCTTTGCAGATATTCAAAATGTGTGATGTAGTAAATGTCGGTGAAAACACGGGAAACAAAAAGGAATATCGGCGCTCCAAAGCGAACGCGGTACAAGTTTGCCTAAAATGCCACTGAACGTTGGTTGGCTGAGTATATGAACTTTATCGAGATCGGAATAACTCTTTCCGGCTGCACTTGCATGCGACTGGTTTGAAAGAGTGCTAGCTGCAAAGCATGTGTTTCTTCACGCCGCCTCGCTCAGACATGCCAGCGTTAGACTACATATACAACACCTGGGCCATAGGACTTGACCACGGCGAAAAATGTTTCACATAAGTGATCTTACATCAGCACAAGACATGCCTGCATTGAGATATATTTTTACACTACGGCCTCGTCTGCAGGCGACTACGTCGAATTGTGTGTTCCGACACTTACTATAAATGGCCCACGGGAACTGCTTGTCTAGTCGGACATATCAGACGGGCAATAGATGTACTCAAAATATTCGAGGCAAACAGCGGTAACTGTAACTATGTCGTAACGTTCAGACGCACGTTATGTGAATTTGATGCATGCGTGCACGTGCCCCATTTCATAGTTGCCAATGAAAGCGTTCGGAATAAAACCCGGTAAACTAAAATTGAAGAGCACGAAAACTAGGTTTTGCACGAAATGAAATATTGTTGCCTTTCGTGATCAACCTCATTGACAAGTGCGTTGTTGTCGAGAATATTGTTTCCTGCTTAGGGTGAGAAGGTGGAACTACCGTATGAGCTGGACGTAGAGGAGGTCCGTGTAGCCCAAACCGTATTATATCAACCGGGTTCACCTCCGAGAGCTCATGACCTAGCCCAACGCTTTTCACGGTAGTTTGCGATCGTTACCGTACATAGCTCAAGCTGTACAGCTTGATTTGCACACGCCTAGGATATTGCGGGGGATATTCTGTGCACTGTCAAACACGTGTATTATACGTAGCTAGCCGGCAAACTGTCCACCTCAAACACCAGTTCACCATACACTTGTCAACGCCATGCGCAAACATCCAGCCGCGGTTTGTCATCGATAATACGGCGCATCTTTCGTTTGTCCGATATATAGACTGCAGGGATTATACGCAATCACCCGTAGTATTCTACTGGGTACGGTTACGCTCGGAAGTACATGTTGACGAGATTCATAAAAAACGGGCGGTTGTGTCCTAGACGCAGATGACTTCTCAACACAGTGACACTTAACTTGACATACCATCGCCTTTCAATCGGACGCGTCTTTTGTGCAGGATAGGATGTTGCAGAATAAGCAAATATTTCGTGTTAGCCCTTAGCAGGCGTCATTCTGTGGATGACAGGAACGAGCATAGCGGTGTGCTCAATTATATGCACGGGTTGATTATCTTGTTTTTCGTGTAGTGGCGGCAACGGTGTATTCGGCCTCTCGTCGACAGTCGGTCAGATCAAATAGCACAAGGTTAAGCTAGGTTCAAACAACTGCGGCCGAGAGCTCGTGGCGAATAAGCGTTTGAATGCTTCAAATCTTATATGGTACCATATATGCAAGAACTTTGTTTTTCCCCCGAATATATCGGTCAGACCCGGCAGGCGTTCGACGTTACATGGTGACGTTGTGGTCACGGTCAGCACATGTAGTCAAGCCGACACTTGAGCAGTATACGATGTCTGCTATTCATTGTAAGTTGCACCGTAGAGATTCTTATCGGAATGAAGCATCCATAGAGAAGCGCCTCTAGACTTCAGCATCTCAGCAGGTTTGTAGGGTTATAGCTCTGCATCGTACCCGTGAAAGGAAATAATTTCTACCGTTGTTGATCGGCTGGTGATCAGGGAAGGCCACTCAACAACTGGTTAAAACAACAACATTCGAGTTGTTCTAATGTATGGGCTGACAACACTATTGGATAGGCCGTAGTATCAAATGATTATGCTTCATATATATAATAAGGACAACCTTTTCCAAACTCACACGTGATGAGGGATGTCTCACTGTCAAATTTGTATGGTTTTGACATTCGCAATTGCTTGGGTGTACTCTGCAGCGTGTAGAGCTCGCGAAAGGTACGAAGAAACCCGTGTCCAAACATACACGCGAGGGTATGGTTACGTCTACACCAGCTGCACGGTTCTATGCAAAACGACGCTGGGCTGAAGGCATAGTCATCCTGCACGCCGGCTAGCAACCACGCTTTCTGCATTCACGCGTTTACGTGTATGTATAACTGTTTGGTAATCTGACGTTTGGGACGTGGATTGTCTCCAATGTTTGCGTAACAGCGGGGAGATGAGACACGCCATCTATAGACTACCCCTCAATGCCGGAGGCATAGGCCCAGAACGTGCTCATCTGCATGTTGAGTGCCGCACAACGCTCGAGACCTCGACTTTGTGAGTCAAGTTGGCGTAGGTTCGACCAGGGTGTCCACTCTATGGAGTCCATGCATGCTCAAGTTATGTACTCTCCAGATACCGGAAGAACATCATACGGCCTGGTCAGGTGTTCAAAATATTCGCATGGAATGTTGTTGATTCCCGCTTGTTCGTAGTTCAAACTTTTGCGTGTGGCCAGCTTTATGGTTGAACGGTGCCTCAGCTATATGGAGCTGTTCTGACATGTCATGGAGCTATTGATTTTCAAGTATTGACGGTGATTGGCACACTAGCGCACGAAATGTTTCTGCCAGCGACATGAGACAACTTGTCAAAATGCTTTAATAGGTCATTTGAGGCCACCTGTGGTCTGCACTCCGCAGGATCAAACATACTTTTCACGCGAATGCTCCGTCCGTGCTTGCAGGGAATGAACTGGTAGCAAGTTTGAAGTCTACCACCATCGAGCAAAGTCTTGTTCATTTTTCAGCTTGCCTACGGTGTTGAAACCTTGCAGATATTGTACACCTACTGCAGGGTATCCATGTTGAGTGTCCTTTGTACACTGACGTCTTGACTACCGCTGATACGGGCACAGCTGTTATTTCACGGTCCCTGTAAAGCGTACATTCGACGATGCACCGCTGGCGGCTCGTCGGGGGTAGTCCTCGAATGCTGGATGATATTGACTACGCGAATACCCACCGCTGACAGTTTGACAGCGCTCCCCAAAAATTTAGTTGGGGTAAAGCGGTGTCGCCCGTCAACTTCATCCATCGATCCCCTAACCTACCCTGTCCGGCACCGTTCACAATAACAGCATACATAACATAGGTGGAGACTCCCGTGCTCCTTTGTTTGTGCGAATTTGTGCGTTGCACATTTTGATGCCACCAACCTTTATGTTTCTACGATTTATGATACTACGTATAATTTCCTCCTCGTAGCGACGAAATCGTGTCAGTTATTTGGAGAGTCTATATTCACGTTTTGTTTACTGTGCTGATTTTTCATGTCTACGTCGTACCAAACAATGATTCTAGTTCAGCTCAACCATAAAAAAATGGTGTTCGGTGAGTGTGTTTAAGACTGAGGTGTATGAGATTCGCACACACTCACAAGCGAAAGCTGTATCTCATTGTTTACCCACCTTTGTGGTATTAACTCGCAATTATAGTAATTCGGAGTCAGACCACACAAATTTTATGTCTCCCACACGTACACCACTCTCGATTGCCTGAACGTTGGCAACTACGTACCAATTTTGTTTTTCATCCAAACACAAATACAGCGGGAACAACCGCTTATCCTTTCTTAGCTATGTGCTGTATCAGACGAGGTGCCGGCACGATCGTCATGAACCCCTATGCATGGTGTAAGTGTTTGTGTGCGCGGTTGCGGTCAATGAACCCGTCGAACGGTTCTCGGTTGTTCGGAGGCAATAAATGGCAGTGAACGCCTGGCCACCGTGCACACAAGGGCATTCATACATAGATATATGATATCATACTAGTCAGTATACCGAATGTTTCAAAGTAGCTCGATAAATACGGTGCGACTAGAGCGCGCAATGTTCGGTTACCTTTGCCAATCATTATGCATATTTCTCTTCACCTTTTGTAAGGAATGTTGGTTGATTTACCTAATAGTAGGTTCTACACCAACTTGACGGAGCCAGGATCTTCACTCACTTATCCTTCTGCATAGCGCCTAACAGTTTTTTTTTGTTCCAAAGGGTCAACAACGTTGAGCCCCCCGCCAGTGTAAATATCTGTCACGCCGAAGGAAGTGAACATCCAGTGCCCGAGGTATCATAGCCAACTCAAGAGGGGCGGCGACGATCGATGAGCAAAATCTGACAGATTTTTTGTCAACGTTAGGTAAAGGATTCCAGAGGGACATCTAGAGAGGACTTTGTCTCCAAATAATACTATACAGTGTCGTGCACAGCACTATCCTACACATACACTGTGATGCATATAGAGGTGGCGAGAAAGACAAGAAGGATAGAGACTGATAGAAAGACAGACACATATGCAGACAGACAGAAAGACGAACACACAGACATATTGTCAGACCAACCGTCAAACAAGGAAATATAATCGCCGAGATATCTGTTTACGGTGCTGCGACGAGGATGCCTCGTGCTTGCAGTGGCATGGGGCAAAAATGGCCTTGAATATATATATATCCAGCACTCTGCAGGTAATCAGAGGAAGAGCAGCGTCTCAATATGGGAAAAAAAGATGAAAAATTATGACAAAACAATTCAAACCAACTAGGTAAACGAAATATGATCGCACGAAATATCAAGAATAAAAAAAAACCACACAAAATCTACCCGCAATGTCTGTCGTTTTCCGACGATTGTAGCCGTTTGCCGCTTCGAGTATCATGTTGTAATTCGAAAACTGCACAATCACCTGGCATCACGAGGCCGCGACGTTCGACCTTCCACAAACTGAACACGGGCGGCATTGAAGAGATGCAGTTTCAACAGGTTAACTTGATCAAAACTACTATGCCATGAAGTTGGTCACTGACAATGTGAAAAACCTTTTTTTTTCATGACATCGACGTGTGTTCATCGTATGTGGCCTACGTGCACGAGATGTGGCGATGTGCTCCTAGCGATCAGGTTACCCAGGGATTGACATATGCTAATAGGGCTAGGAGCTCCTAAAACGGTCTGTAAATTGTTGAGTACCATGTACTTGCTATTACATTTCATCACTCGTTGTGGGCAGCGAACGTCACCACCTTATTTGCTAAACATATATCGTGCATTGTCTGTCTGCTGTGACGCGTTTATACCAATAGGCACGATTCCAGTGCATATATCGTTTGTTCTATCGATTCACCACCGGCAGCCCAATGCTTTAAGGTGGATCATTGGTAGTTTGAAGTTGTAGTAAAACAAATGAAACGTGACGATGTCGATCAACTGCGGCGGCTGCTGCCCAGTGTCAAGTGATTCCATGTCAAGCGCGCACACCGGTAACCCGTGCTGAAGTCACGCCCTGGTGGAAACCCTTTGACGGAACATACGGATAATTATCGCCGGGAATGAGGTAAATTCGGCACATCACAACCGTGGAGAGCTTCTTTCAGGTCACCATGTTACTATTTATCTATGGCATTCTGCCGTGTTGCTGTGCCGACATCAGTCAATGACAATATGTTTGTAGTTCATATGAACGGGGTTACGTAGTTCTTGATTTTTATCCGTCTAGCAATTCGCAAGTTTAACTTGCGGCTGTTTCCCAGCGTCTTCCGACCCTGTTCTATACGTTTCGACAATGCGGACAGAAAACCAATGGGCCGAAGAGAGTCCATTATACCTGGGGGAATACCATAAGCTGTTTGAAGATAAATTATATCGTACACCTATTTGCCGGACTTTGAGAATGAAAGCGACACCTATGGGTTCAGCGCGTAACGGAGCATATTTTCACTTTTTCCCAGTTGCAGTTGTCGAAGGGTAACCATCACTCCAGGAATATAAACCGAAGTAGAAGTGAAAGAAATATGCCAGCTTTCTGGGACAAAAGTGCATTCAAACGGGTTGGCCCCTTGGTTTTGTACGCAAAAGGCCGTCTCTATCGCTGCTGGACTCACCGCGGCTAGAAAATGGCGCTTAGTATGCAAGTGACATTGCTTACATGTGATCGTGAGATTTTACGCCCCTCTTATATTGGGCGATGACCGTTGACGTGCATACCTCGACTGTGTAGTCGATATGAAGTCAATACCTAAAGGACGATTGAATATCGTAGTTTAGATTTCAGATAAATACGGCATGCGGTGAGGCGCCGTAGTTCGCTCTTACTTCTACGTAGCTCGGTCCAATATTTGCAGTATACGGCGAAAAGCAAGAAATCGTTCCTACTCGTACACAGCTCGGTCGAATTTTTGTGCACAGTGCTTTTACGGGAAAGTTAACAGGGCAGCTTATCCCAGCTTGCCACCACAAATTTCAACAAGAACTTGCTAAAGGACGGACGGTTGACGAGTGCAACAGCCAGTAGAGTGTCTTTACCCCTACCGTGTGCGTTCTACTTGCGTGAGTTCACACTGGTTTCGCCCACAAATATGACTGTCTTGACGTCTGAGTTGGCGGCCTGAACGCCTTTACAAACACTCTAACTCGTGTAATACCATCAGACTTTATGACAGCCACTCCGTTTAACCCGTATAGTATCATCACGGTGATATACCTTCAAGACGCAGTGGTTTATACTTTGTGAAGCTTCTTCTATGATGAAAACATTGAATAGCTCGATGACGTGATTTTGCTTTACGCTAACAAGTTCTTTGAACGCTTCGAGTGATTTTGTCACTTCCGCATGTGCCGGGTAGGTTACCAGATGTAAATGAGAGCTCGCTCAAGAAACGGGCAAAACGTGTCGACTTCTGAAGGTTGCTTTGCTTATTTTGATACCTAGGAGGCGATAGTCGTCATGGTTGTGGAACACCGCACCGTCAAAAACCGGACGCCTGGTCCTGGTGTAATGTTTTTTTCTAAAGCGCAACTGTACAAATTTCGTTTTTTTTAACATATTACTTTGTTGAGTGCAACGAACCTTAGAACATCCAGCATAATATACTTTGTATTGCCATGAAGAATATCTACGCTTAGACTTACTTTTTGACCTCAAGCACGAACGCGAAACCAATCCCGTTTGTGTCACCACTATGCTGATTCGTGATGTGTAGCAGAGTACGCGTGTTTTTGTGGACGTAGGTCAAACCTTACGGGACACAAGCCTGCCATTCTCTCGTCGAATTCAATATCTTCAGTTTGTGAACCACACAAAAAAATAAACTAGACAACGGAGTTAAAGATCCAGTTTTTTTACGAGTCCACACAATATTGTCGTTATATCGTCACACAAAAGGCTTCGATGACCACTTAGTAGCGGATCTTGACATCGAAATTTCCAACGAAGCGTTGCTATTGAAATAACCGGTCGTTGACAGGTGCAGGGGGGCACGCCGTTGATCGTGGACGGTCGACAGATATCGCTACCCCCGTGTTGTGTGCGACTGAAAAGGTGGTTAAATGCACCGCGTGGTTGAGCTGCTCTGGATGCAGACCACACGTACAACAACGCCAGCGTGTCCTTCCTTCGTCGGGCTTGACGCACAAATTGTACGTCGCCCTGTTAATCTGATATTAAATCCAGCCACACCTATCTAGGGGCAGAATTCAATCCATGGGTAAGTATTTGTTTTACGTGGATCGTATCCAGAGTCACGGTTGTGTGACTTCCTAAATATTTGGGGGTTGTAAGGCACCAAGAGCAGCGAATGCCATTGAACCAACGTCTTACCTCACCGTCATCTCGAATCTATCAAGTAAAAGACTATAGTCCGTCATGTTTGTACGGACACGGTGCAGGTCAACCATTTTGTCGATAATGAGGTAAGATGTTTACTGCATTTCATCCGAACGCGAAGTCGTTGCGATTACTCCGGGACCGAAGATAGAATTTTCTAACCCTTTCATATTGTGGTCGGACTAGCACTCGACCGGACGAATAATTAACATTCGAGAACACCGGACAGAGTCACGGACAGTCAATCCGTCAAGGTTGAATATTTTGTTGCAGCGCTCATTTGTCCCCTTTACCTTCCAGAATATTTCCTGCTGGCGAGGCTCACATGACCACAGGCTGCCACGCCGCCCTCGATCATTCTGCACAAGCGTACCCTGCACAACTACCCACCAGCGGTGAGTTCCTCCAAAGAGGATTATGTATATTATTGCGATTACCACGTGCGAAAATTTAATGTGGTTGATTTTGTCGGTTATAAGAACTTCTTAAACATTAACCTTTAGGCGCCACACCATGAGCCCAGCTTTACGAGGACACATGTGCTCGCTACGTTGTATACAAACCAAACAACGCTTGCGCATCATACCCGCAAACACATGCCGGACAACCGAAGAAAATGCCCAATACTTACCCTCGAAACACGACTCACCAAAGGTGTGGTGTAAAACGATGTTGGCTGCCCTGGTGAGCAGGACAGGCAGTCAATCGGATATCTACATACTGGTACAGCACACCTAAATCACACATGACAGAAACACAAGCGCGGATTTGAAAGTTAGGTGGTATTTGGATGCATGACTTCCAAATATACTCGAACCAGCGCAACGTAGCGTTACCAGCCCGGCGACCACTGTAGTGCCCAACTGCTTGCGGCCGGTCAATTTTCCAATATATGCATTGAACGAACTATCCGTCATTACGCAGACGTCAAGCGTGAAATCCAACACTACCCCCCCCCTAAAGTCAGAATTAACCCCCGATATCAGGCATTCTCGAACACAATGCCATTACGCTGGGAAAGGTTTTTCGGATGCATGTCCTTCACATTATCCTCACCGCTTTGTTTTCACATCGATGGAACGGGCCACACGGTTGTGTCTCTTGTAACGTCCGCAACCCCCTGGATCATACCTACCGCTGCCTCTTCCGTTCTTCGTCAGCTTAATCTCTAGCGCATCACTTGTTCGTTTGATGCATCTTGCGAGACTATTGTTAGCCGTGGACCATCCAGCTGAAATATAAAAGCACCATTGAGATTTGATCACCCGCGACAGAAGTCCCATTTGAGAGCGATACGAAAGAGGGTCATGTGAAACCGACATTTTGGCTGAAGTCCCGCAAAAAAAGTACGAAGGGCTACGTGGTAAGGTTGTATTGTCCAAGTTTGTCCGATGTATTCCAATGCCCGAGATAGAAAGCGCATATTACGACACAGTTCACAGCTGGAACGTCTCGCCGACGTTGGCCTTTAGGTCGCAGATATACCAATTTGGACCAGCATTCACTTGTTTCGAAATCGCACCTGACGTTTGCGGTGCCGATGTAAAAAACATTGTATCGTTTTTTCGCTGGTGTGCTTGTACTCCCCTTTGTTTCTCTGATAGGATTTCGGACAAAATCATATTTGGTACTGCTTTCAAGAGGCACAGCGCAGACAAGATGCTCCGGTTTGCCTCCTTGGTTGTGGCGTTGGTGACTCTGGGTATTGCAGCCGGCGCCCCTATCTCATTTCCGAAGGGTGAGTAGACTAAATTATTCCGTACAGTTTTGCAGGCATGCAAAATGTAAGAAGATGTCCACGCTCTCGGCATGTGGATGGTATCCAACCTCTGCTTGTCACGTGCTCTTCTTCCTTTTTGATACTTGTGGTCTGTAGGCAATGCCAGCGACCTGCAGTGAATGTCAGACTTATAATATTCAGGCACTGATTTATTCAAACCCCCACAGAGAGTATTCCACGAGAAACACACTATTGTGCCAATAATTCAACTTGTGCGTCGTTTGGTCGTCGTACGTTCATACTGCACCAGCCGAAGGCGACGTGGAGCAGCACGGCAGGCGCACAACTTCGTACAGCAAGGTATGACCTAGCACGGGGTTGTATCATCGATGCACGAGATCAACTTGACAAACACCACTTAGCAAGGGCAACTCCTTCACAAGGACGATTTAACGACAACCTACGAGCAACATTGCCAACTGGGAGGACGGCCCCGTGCCATACATTCCGTTGCCTATCCCCTCGGAATGGTCCATGCACGCCCGCTTGCTCGCCATCTCCGTCATATGTCGGTATACAATATGTTTGCATTGGGGATATCTAGGCTTGGCAAGAACCGGCTGTTTGCGTGTTTGGAAAACAGTATATTCTCCCGTGAAGGTGCACTGAGGGCACGACCCGGTTGCGCTTGTCCATGTCAATTCGTTTGATTCTCGCTGCGTGCTAGAAACATAGAGCTTCTCAGAGGCCTAAGAGTAATACTGAGACGAACAGCACTAAGTTCATTTTTTGACGAACAACGGTATCGTGTGGGGCAGTTGCGCCTTCACGCGCTGAAAAAAGATATGCAGGCAAACCACATGAGCCTTCTCGGACCCGAGGGAACCGGTTTGTAGTGAGCAAAAAGTGGAAATGAAGCACGCAAGATGGGACATACTTGCAGCTCCCCAGTTTTCAACGAATCATAGTTTCTGATCATCCCCAAGACACTCAGAGTGTACATCGATGCCACGTGGTTAGTTCTAACGTTATTACGTTAAGAACGCACCGCGTCCAATCTCTACATTCCCATTTTCTATAGCATTATGGTTGGTGGGGCGGTGGCAGAATACACGTCCGTTTTATCTCCCCTGGATTCGATCACCAACGTTTGATCGAAGGGGATGTATCTATTTAAGACGCGACGACACTATGCGGCTTCCTAGTCCAACACACGGGAGCAATTCTTTTTCTTCAATAGTTGTCTGCCTGGTCTCGATGAGGGATTCTGGTGTTCCATCGATACAGTCATGATTTGGTGATGAAGCGACGAAAGCCATGCGAAAGGGGCATTGCGGTACAAGTTCTAGACCTCGGCCAGCATCTTAGCGTTGACGTTATCAATGGACGCAGCGAGTGTCTGTCTCAATAGACCCTCGATCGTATCGGGACGACAACTGTAGGCAATGAGGATATCTGCCAACTAGTCTGAATGCCTCTGTTTTGATCTCTCGCAGAAAGTCTACTGCGACTCCTACGACTGCCCGTACGGTTACGCTCTGGTCGACGACGCCGATGACATCAAGTGCAAAAGCTACAAGTGCACTAAAGCCCAGTGCTGCGAAAAGGGTGAGGCACCCCACCAATATACGAGCCAGAGTATCACTGAAGAAAAAAAAGAAAAATGAATGTTACACTACACCACCTTGCCAGGGTGGGCGTCTCCTGATTGGTTTCGATTTTCACTCTGTGCTTTTCGGGGTACATGTTCAATTGTACTCCTATATTAACAGTGCCAAGGGGCATTTACGTGCCCATAAAGGTAAGCCCAATCCTTTCAATCATGACGATGGATGTTTTCCATCAATCGTATCAGCTGATGCTCCGTCATCTGCCGCTGCGACTTGCTAATTTAATGTTGCCGGCAGAGTCGGTCTACTGTGACTCCTACGACTGCCCTAAGCACTACACCCTCAAGGAAAATGCTGACGAGATCAAATGCTCCTACTCCGGGTGCACGACTTCTAAGTGCTGCAAGTACCACTGTGAGTCTTACTCCTAGCTAGAGTTGGCGAAGTGTCTTCTGGACGAGAGCACACGTACTCAGCCCCCTGAGGCGTACCAGCTACACGGTAACAGTACACTGAGGTTGTTGCAGTATGTACCTTCTTGCTTCATCCTGTTGTAGAATGCAAGGTTGGTGTTTGTGAACTTGTGAGAGTCTACGGTTCGTCATGAACCTGTTTATGTCACTATGTGTGCTCCTTACTTCGTCTTCGTGCTATGACCACACGTTTGATTTAGAAGAAGACCCCCCCCCTGTAGAAGATTCGCCGATAATCTGATTCTTAGGAAGGCAATACGGACTCGTTAAAAATTCCATAGACTTCGTTAACTCAATGATGTGCGGAGATATTTTGATCCCGATCAGATAACGTGTTTCCTGTGAAAATAAAAGAACAGGCGGTAAGCAGAATGTAATTCCTGTACGGCAAGCTTAAAAAAATGAAGCTCTCGATCGTCTATCGAACGAACGTTCCACGTGGAAGAAGAAATCCAGTGCCAGTCCAGTGCACATACTCCGGGGGACCATAGGTAAAAAAGGAAACATAGGTGGGTTTTTGAATGCACCGTAGGCCCTGCTCACAATGGTCCCCCGAAGTAGTCGACGATTTGATGACTAAAACAGCCACGACGTCGACTCATTGGTATCAAAATGAGGTCGAACGCGAATGTGTCATCCTGCTAAGTGTTCCATGATGCTCTTGTTCTCTAACAGGAAGTGACCACCTACTGCAGCTCCGGTCTGCACAAAGACACGTCGTCAACAGCGTGTCCCAAGAACACCGAACGAAGCGGAGTACGAGTTTGTCCTCGATATGCTCAGTGGTCACCAAAGCACACGTTCTTCGGATTAGGGGGGGGGTTATTCAGCGTTCATTAAACGCATTCCAAGTAATCGCATCGTCGTTGATTGCATGCATCGTTTTCTCAACGAAGTGTGCGAGCACTTGGAATGTGTGTCGATTGGGGGCTTCGATAACTCGAAACTTGAACGACAATGGTCTACTCGACAACGGTCTCTCTGCATTGGTGTATATTCGTATATTAGGTATTGAGAGGAATGTATCCCTCTCATATTGGTACGTTGTTCATACATGAGATCCACTACTTTGTCGTTTTGCCCGTTGGACGAGCGGCTGTATGTTTGGTGCTTCTTATCGGTATTGCACGTGCGTCCATGCTCTTTGGAACCGTGCAATTGTCTCGGTCCGTCGCTATGCACAGTCGACCGTATCACTTGGTGTCCACCTGGAAATCCAAGGAACAATTCCATTGGACTGTGCGACGATATTCAAGATGATTGTGTTACACCTTCGGTCGCAGATTGTACTAAACTTTTCGGTGGTATGAGGGGTTGTCAATGAGCTACCTGACCACGCAGTAATATGTTGGTTCATGCTCGGCTGGCCAGTTCTGATTCCATATATAGCGTACCCGACGGATACTCCAGATTACATGCACCTACGAGTAACTGGTTTTGATCTTCGTGTGGTTGGCTCGATTGTTTCGAGATATCGGAACTCCAGGGGATCGACACGCTCTAACGATAATGCCACCTCCTGCGTACAAATGAAACCTCAACGATACCACTCTTATAATATTCAATCTCAAATATCGGGACAACCCGTCGTGAAGGTACAATATGTCAAACAGGTTTGTAGTGCTCGCCTGACAACATCCAGTATCTAACGGAGCCCATCGCTTGCGTCCAAAACGCTCTGCCGTCTTCGGGCCAGTCACACTCATCACTCGTTGTGTACGGCAAGCACGTGCATGATTTTCGCCTGCACACAAACCGTACTGGAAACGTTGCGATGGAGTTTGTACGAGTTATGTTGTGCGTGACTCCGACGTGTTTCGAGACCCACCACAGAGGGGTCTTCTGGATTTTTGGAACAGCGTTAGGTTTTTTCCCCATCTAGCATAAGCTTTTTCTTGTACTGAGATACCGTATGGAACGAGCCCCTGTACGACATGTGTAGTCGGCTGGCGAAGCTTATACGATGACCTCCAACTAAACTAAGCAACAGCAATGCGTCTTTGGGCTAGTGGCTGCTTGACTTGAAATATTTTTGAAATTCATGAACATGCTTGAGAGCGATGGGGGGGCGATTTCCAATGATTTAGGTTGGTATCGGGTAGAGTTTCCTTAAAAGGAACGTTGCCGTGAAAGAAAGACGTCACGTGTTTGCCAATGCTCACCAGGCACACTACACAGTAGCATGTCGTACGGTAACGTGCGTCAAGCACAAATGTCAACACCCCGGGAGGAAAAATATATTCGTGTGTTTTACCTGCACCGGTGCACCACTGTGACTCATGAATTTCCGCTTGACTTATGTTTATGAAACTTTCCATATACCTGCAACTTCGTTCAACCGCAGCTAAGTATGTTGAAACTTTCGACAGTTCTAAACTACCATCTTGAACAGACGTAGCAACGGCTGTAAGCGTGTTGAAAATACATACATTGACAGGACAATCGCGATTAAATACGGCAATAATATGTTTCCCTGACCACGAATACCATACGTGAAGAATATTCGTGGTAGCCTACTGTGTAGCGCTTGCTGATACTATCGATCAACAAGAAGACAGAACCAGCTTCGTTCCGAGCTCTTCTCAATGTGAGCATATATGGAACGCCAAAATACGATGGCCAGCAAATACTGTCTAGTTTCACTTGAAAACCTTCATACGCGAAAAGTCGCTCATAAGCTCCGACGCACTCGGTTTGAATCGACTTGTTGCGCTTTCATGGCAAGCATCAAGATGCAGACGGTTTGGGTGAGGGTTTCTTGGTCGGCATTATGATGCACGCGGCGCGTGATGACGGGATCACTCTTCTGTTTTCTCGGTTGAACTTTCCCGCCACATAAGCTGTGAAGGATACTTGGCTGCACAAACACGGTGTATATAACATATTTGAGTACACATGGCAGCACCTAAGAAAGCGTTGACTGACACCATCAGGAGTTTGCGGTGCGGGAGCACCGTGCCGGAAACACGGGAGTTGTCGAGGGACAAATGCAACGAATATCTACCACATTTGGCGTATGATCGTCAACATGTACAAGCTGGGCTGCCACAGATAACGAACCGTTGTGCATGAAAGGGGATGCACGTCAGCGTAGTGCTGACACAACCCAAAAACAAAACGGAGTTCTTGATCGAGTTGAACCACAGCGTGGAATTGCCAGAAGTTTGCCGCTGTGTTCTGGTATGGCGTTGGTGAACGCGCGCCAAGATAATGTCCAGTCTCTGCCTAGTATTAGAGGTGCAACTACTCGGGCGAGAGGGAGGAAATGGACAGGTCTCACGTCGAAATACCAAATTTTTGGTGAAAACGAGACACCAGGAATCAGATAACAAGACAGACGAAACGCGGTATCAACAGAGTGAAAGGTGGGCGCTCCAACAGCCACAGAATTCTATCGGCCTTCACGGCTACAAAGTTGTGGATTGCCGGAGAGGTGCCTAGCCGGCCGCTGTCTAATCGATTATCGACAACAGTTTTTTAGGCTTGTCCGTGCCAGCTGAACGTTTCTTTGTTGAAGCAATGTTGAAAGGAGCTGCACATCTACTTCTTGCTATCAAACGTTTGTACATTCGACAGCTACGACTGAGTCGTGACTACCCAGTATAGTAACGTTAACCAGAAAACCACAATCTGAACAAGTAATAATTCAAAGTTGCGACACTACCCTTCTCAATACTGAGTCAAGGACTATTTAGTAAAATTACGTGAACCTCTCGCCGCTGACGAGGACACCTTAATATGTAGGTTACAGCGTCCCCCAAGACGTGCCCCTTATGTCCGTATCACAGTTCATTTTGGCGCGCCTATGCAGTTGTATAGGACAAAGCTACTGACGTGGTAATTGTTCACACCATATTACTCGACTACTCGAGGCGAGTGGGTAAATTGGTAGCGCAATGCTGTCTTTGTTGCGTGTTTCGTCAACACAAGTGCTCAACCCTTCACCGCATTGGCTAGGCATGCCATTGTTATGCAGTCTCTACAAATGTTCGTCAAGACAGTAGGGTCATGCTGCCTCATTGCTTAGTATCCTTCCGCTTGAAATCAAAAGACTGCCCGTGTCGAGACGATCCGAGCCTATTAGCCTCAAACAAAGCAAGATGCCTTCCAAAAAACGTGCCATCTAACAAATGCAGACCCTCCGCACGACGCAGCACATGACCAACAGTTCTGGATCGAAATCATCTGCGTGTCTAGATCAACAGTGATCGTTTCCCGGCAGGTCCTCCATGTTTTCACCGTCAGTCATCGTTCCGACAATACTGTCAAATGCGCCAGTTGTCTTCGTTGTCATGTTCCCATCAAGAGGGTATATTTATGCAAGTGGCAAAACCCTTAGAGTAAAAATAAACACATTTTAGAATGGACCCGATCCAGGGATCACTTTGCCTCGTGCACTGTCCCTGGGATGGTACAAGGGGGCATCACTCGGACTGTGGCAGTGGACGGCTGTTCGACGCGCTCAGGGTATTGTGCATTCAGGTCAAAGTCGGCAATCCGTTCAATGTATAAGGATTTACTCGATGATTTTGACTCCGCTCTATTTCGTCAGATGTTAGCAACTTTGTATACGATCTCTGGTCGATAGTCGGTCAGACCATTCTCCGGCAGGTTCATGGGAGTTGGACCGCCTGCGACAGGCAGCTCGTGTCGAATGTGCACTGGAATGATGCAAAACTTGACTGTCGACAATTTTTGAGAACATGCCTAATCCCTAGAATGCATCGGTAAAACAGGATAGACCTTCTACACGCGCGGTCAGTGCGGTTAAGAGATGTGGTTGGTCAGATCATTGAACCGTCTACAGTTCCTGTGATCGAATCGAAATTGTTGATCTGGACTGATCCCTCCACTAACAGATACGCGCTTCTGTTCGTCAACATGTCAGCAGGCGTCGTATGCTTTTGATCCCAATACAGAAGGATGGGGTTGACCCTCTGCGTCACATATATGGAAGGCTTTTAATTCTACAGTTGCTGAACAGCTTGATAGCATTGATGGCCATTGAAAAACAGGTGCATGACACGACGGATTTTGATGCCCAAACGATTGAACTCGCGATTACATTGGTCATTACGTAGTTGAAACATGTGCCCTTGATACATAAATGATGCCTCACCCCTTACAAAGCAACATCCCATTGAGGAGATCACGAAGTGAGGTCCGAATAAGCTCTCACTTCGTACCCGTCTGTATATATTGGATGGCATGTATGGTTCACGGACCGTGTTCGAAACTGGTATTGACACACATGCGCGGGCGTACATAAACTTCTTCTCCAGCAACCATTTTATATTCGAACCGCTGACGTGCAGAAGACTTGGTCGTGAGCATTAACTTACCAGCAACCACACTGTTTGCACCCACGCGTTACGGTGTGCTTCATTGGTGCGGCTCGGTGCGACACATACATTCATGTCTCGACTTTGTGAGTCGGGTAAGTAGGATTTGAGCGTCCACCACGTTGAGGCCAGGCGTGAATGGTCATACTGCATGCCGCCTGGATCTTGGAGGAAGATCACCTGGCCTGGTCGTGTGTCACGAGATAGGTATTTAGTATGGTTGACGATCCCTCGTCAGTGGTTAGTATATGTAAGTCTGGTCAGCTTTCCGGACGAACGATGCCTGCGTTTTCGGATCTGTGAGTATATCTGTTCGAGAGATGGTGCTTCTAGCGTCTAAGATAAGTAGCCCAGCCGCGCATGGAACGTTGATGACAGCGAAATTGGGCGACCATATTGACGAGTATATAAAACTACTTGGCTCTTGACCAACTGTGGTTATACCCTACAAAACTAAATACGGCGGAGTTTATGGCCGCGACTGCAGAGAGAGTGCGATCATGGGACGCTGATGCTCCATGACCAACGAGCAGAGTGTATCACTGTATTCAACTTTCATAATTTCGTGAAACCCATCCGATGTTTCGCAGCTGCTACAGTACGTTCATGCCATGCACTCTACGTAGATCAGTGGCGTTTTTTGTTGATGCAAGACTACCGAGGCAGGTACGGCCGTCATTTCTCAGGCTTTGAAAACTCCAATGTATATTTTCCATCGCTGGCGGTTGGCTCTGATTTTCCGCCGATATTCGACGATGTTGGCAAAGACGATAGCCCTCCGCGAGGACAGTTTGACAACGCTTATGCCTGATCTTAGGGGGAGGAACGTGCCGGTCTGCAATCGGCCCTAAGCCACCCACACCTATTACCGATATTGTTCGCCACATACCCAGACACCAGTCAAATACTTCCAAGAAAGGATTTTCACGCCTTGTGCGCTTATGGACGTCACTATTGCACATTGGGATGCCATGACTGATAAGATTTCAACTGTTTGACGTAGTATGCATAAATGTTTCCGCAACACGACGATATAAAAGGGTAACTGTGGAGAGGCTCCATTCACTTCTCCCTGATATTGATGTTTTTGGAACGAAAATATCATGCGTGTGTTTTTCACAAGCAGGCGATGGTTTTTGATGCATGGCTTTGGCGTCGAACTCATTGATACATGTTGTAGTTCCCTTTTGCGGCGTGTATGTTGTATGGAAAGGATATTGAATTGCTCCCGAGCCACATCACAAATATTGCACGCATAGATAAACGTCACTCTAGGTGACTTGAACGGTTGTCAATGAGTGCCACCATAATCCTCCGTCTATAGACCTAAAACTGCGGCATAAGGCTCTTTGCCTTGTAACACGGTCCGATGTCTACATGCGAAGTGCTCGCACTGCCGTCATTAAGGCAAATTCGTGGTTCCAGGGTGTATGTGTGAGCGAAATATGAAGCGCAAACCGGTGACCGGCACGTTCAATGGACTGGGTATTCCGGTGGACGTGTGTTCGTCTATAGATATGTGACATGATACGCGTCATTCAGACGGGTGTTTTGAACTATGCCGAGTATATGGTGCCACCAGGCAGTGCAGCGTTTGTTGGTGTAAGCAATCCATACCAGGTATTTTTACGATATTCTACATGTATTTCACTTCGATTGTGCTAGGTGTATTCGTTTATATATTTGTGATTTTGAACAAATGTTGAAATCAGGTATACCTGGTACGATTAGGCCATATCAGGTACCGGGTATACGTTTCAACCAAGGACAACCCGCGTGCCACACGCCAGATATTGCGCCTTATGCATTGAGCGTACCACGCGTCTTACAAATTTTGTTTCTTTTCTTTCCTTGAGGGTCTAGGCACCACAAGCTGCATTTGGACCTGCAGAGAGTCCCTTAAACACAGGCCTCGTTGGTTCACCACGGCGGGAGCGCTACAAGTAATTTCTTTATTCGCCTCCCCCATTGGCAAGTTGAAAGTTGTTCTACCGTACTCGCGCAACCGCCCACTCAGCACGAAATTACCTTTGCGTACCAAACCTGAGACCACCTCGATGCGATGTGGTTTTGACGAAAGGCCGTGTTACTGTGGTGCTTTGTATACTTCTTTGACCATTCATACCAGCAGAGTACACACCACACCATCGAACAGAAAAACATACCACACCACACACCTCCAAGCAGAAATAGTGCAACCAGTGACGCATGCATTGATGTATAAAAACCTAGCCCCGGCGGCCTAACGCTCACCACCGACTCCGCCTATGCCCGTAGATGGTGAGAGCGTACTGGTGTGCAACTCGGTGCTATCGGCACGACAGTACTGCCAAGGTATGCATTGAAAACAAACCTTGGGTAATGAAAGAGAAAACGATACGAGCACGAGAACAATTTGCATTGCCTTCCACTACCGGGCCTAACAACGCAATACTTGTTCGTATACAACAGAAAGCAGCACTAGGAAGTACTACGTATGGTTCGCTCGGCGTCCCTGCTACATTCAACCTGTACAGATTGATACAAGGCAATCAGTTGAGCAGATGTCGATGGCGTCAATCGACAGTACCAAGCGCTGGCGGTTAAGGTGGTGGAGTAGTTTTAGTAGCAGGAAACCTCAGCAGCATGGCGCACAGATGCATGTCTAACGAAAACACCGCTGGCACGAGACCCCCGCCGAGACACCAAGTAAATGTTTATCGCCGGACGGTACTCGTACAGCTTCTGAAGCAGATGAGTCCGTTTTGCACTATGAGGATGCGGAGACACTCCATCGGGAGGAGCTGACGTGCATGATTATCCTGTGGATGAACAGCGGCAGCAGTAGTAGTCGCAGGAACATCATGGACGCTCGAGGCATCTCCTGGCACTGCAGTCGGGTTCGCGAAGTTCGCAAGGGAGAAAAGAGGACAAGGCCATCGTTGTACCTCGTCGTAACCGATTCAAAATCATGTCCCTAATAAGTGCATGGCGGTTACATCATAAACATTACCAGGGGGTTCGGCCGCGACGGGCTGATGCCCGCCGGCGGCTCCGCGCATGGCCACAACGGTCGAAGGCGTACGTGTATGTCACTCGAGGCTGTTAGTGCAACAGTACTGCCAAGGGATGCATTCTAAACAATTTCGAGTACAATATACGAAGACTCTGGAAACAGAAAAAAAACAAAACAAATGTCCGCCTTTGAGCACATCAACACCGTCTGTACAGCGCCCAGCAGCACTGCAAATTACCACGTACGAAACGCTCGGCGTTAGTACTACTGTACTTCATACATGCAGATAGCCACAAAACAGGTTTGTATAGTTGAGCAGCAGCAGGTGATCAAGCAAATCGACAGTACAAAGCGCCAGCGAACACGTTGGTGCAGGAAACTTAGCAGCAGCAAGCAGAATCAATAGCAAAGCGTACAGGTACGTTTCGTACAATTTCTACGATGGCGCGAGTCCTCCGCCGGAATGACTTACAAAATATCGAAATACTTATCGATTACTCGTACGAGACGGTCCTCGTGCAGCTGCTGAGGCACACCAATCAATTTTTCCGCTTCGAGGTGCGGAGATGCCTCAATGAAAAAGGAGGTAACTTGCACAATAGGCATGCTCACGGGGGTCAGCAATGAAAACATATCGCAGGCATAGCAAGAGCAGCAGTAGAACAGCACAGCAGTAAGTACTATACTAGAAGCACATACCTGGTATAAAGCAGCACCACAGAGCAGGAGCGGCGTAACAGCGGCAAAAGCAGCCGCAGTAGTCATCAACCACAGTTTTTAAAATGACGTTTTGAGGGGCAAAATGTAGTTTTGACGGGGTGAAGGCAGGCCGTCAACCGGAATGGGTGAGAAAAACGTACTAATACGGAGGAATATTGTTAATAGGATCTACGGTCCATACAAAAACCTATATATTTACGTACTTATAGTAACAATATTTGGTCCTGTTAAATAATTTCCTCCGTAATAGTAACGATCGTAATGGGGGATCAATCACTCGACTGGTCGAGCTCAGTATCGACCACTCATACATTTGGACCATTCGTAGCTGACGGATTTTCGCTGTTTCTCGCGCCCCGTGTGGGCACGGCGTGATCGTGGCAGAGACCGTTTCTACAGCAAGCAGTAGCACGACGAGGAAACAAATGAGCATACCTTCAAGGGTCAGCAACGACACATGTTGCAGGGTGAACGTAACGCGTACATAAAGCCTTACATATACTCGTTCATAACTTCTTCTTTGTCCTTTCGTAGTTACACGAATATACAAATGCCTGAAGAACACAACCAAAACTCCACGATGCATATGACACTAGTTGTCGTTCCACAATTTCTGTCGGCCAGTGCTGCTGTGCGTCCAACTTCTTTTTCGTAGCCACCGTTTCTACCTCCACCACCTTACCGCTCGTTCCGCCGGCGTAGCCTCGTCTGATACGGTGTACACCCATGAGTTCATCCTCCCTGTACGGAGTCTGGTCGCCCGGCGTGCACAGCAGATAAAGGGGCTCGTGGCGTTCCTTTCGCGACCATATGCTGTCTATGAATTTCAACATGTTTGCGCTACACTCGTGCTTCCACACGTTCAATAGCATAAATTGGACTTCGATACACGTTGCTTGAACGTGCAACCCTTAACGCACGAGCGACAGTGAAGCATGAGATCGGTCACGCCAGCCCATACTCCCCACACTCTTGTCGCCATGAGCTATCACAAGCCGTGGAGGAAGCAGCCTCTCCCCTTTCGGGCAAACGAAAATAGTTCTAATCTGGGTGCTGGCATCGTAAACATAATATTTTTGCCGTCACGAGCAAGCAAACATCCTCAGCTGACGGCAAACTTGCCCTGTGACGGACAGACGTTAACGTCATCCTAATGCTCATTACTATCAAAAACAATTGTACCCAATACTGACGCAGAATTCCACCGATCAGGGTTATACAGCTGCTGTACGTCGTGAATACGCCGATTCCAACCTTTAAATTGAGTATCTACCACTCGACTGGTCGAAGTCAAAGCCTGCTTCGGGTACACGTCGATTGACGGCACTCTCGTCCCGTGATGGACAGCTGTCAAGGATCTCCCAATCATCAAAACCATTTATGATTTGTCGAAAAGGTGGGCGGGCCGAAGGTAGACCGTCATTCAAACTCTTTGACCGCCAGGTATTGCGTCACGCAGCACTTCATTTTGTTGAGTATCTGCCACTGAATTCATCGAACTCAAAGCGGAGTGCAGCACACCCTGCCAGCCAGCAGCAAAAATGTTTGACCTCCAGGCGATGAATCACGCTGCAGCTCACTAAGTTGGGTATCTTCCACCTAACTGGTCGGACTCACAGCGGAGTACAGCTCACCCTTCCAGCCGGCAGCCAGGGCACGGTGCAAGCACACTCGGAGCCGCCCCCGGCGCAGTAGCAATCGGGAAGCACGATGAGAGAGTTCAGGACTGGGAGGTGAAGCTCAGCGCGATCTAGCGCGAAAAACGTAAAAACATACGTCTCAACAAAAAATATGAGAAGCGCTCACAGCATGCCGCCGACAAAATATGTGAGAAGCGTTCACAGCATACCGCCAACAATACCGTTCTCGCATTTATATACACCTTCACGAAAGTACAACCGAACTCCACGCCTCATGCTGATGCTAGAGCTCAATGGCAATGAATGACGAGTCCTCGTCAATGCCATTGCCGGTGCCTGATGTGAAAGACTACAGTGTCATTCCCAATAATGTCAGTCACGGCCATTCCTCCTGCTAGCTGCATGTATAATAAAGACTAAATCGTAGACAACGTGTACCTCCCCCACAGTACCGTCCCTCCCACGGGGTAGACTTGTTTGATCTTTTTGAACCAAACACCCTCATGCTCTACGCCTCACGGAGCATGAGCGCCTGGCGTGCACAGCAGCCGAGGAAGGTCGTGACGCCGTCCGCGCCATATGCTAGCCTACAAATTTCAACAGTTTTGCGCAATACTCGTGCTTTGACACGTAAAAAAGCTCGACTCGGAGTTTTGACACTCGTTCCTGGGACTACGAGCCGCGAACGGGTAAGCAACGACAGAGAATGTGATCGGCCACTCCGGCCCATATACTCCACACTCTTGATGCAACCAGATGTCCGGAGCCGCGAAAGATTCGACATCTCCAATTTGGGCCAAAGGAGAAGAGGTCCGGTCTGGGTGCTGACATCGAAAAAGAAATCTGTTTACGTCACAAGCGAGTGGAGACTTCAATCGGCAACACACTTATCATGAAAAAAACAGCCGTGAAGGACGCAGTGATCAAAACAATCTTACTTTCAATTGAGGGTTTGACGGGTCAAAGGTGGGCCTGACAGGGCAAAGTTGAGACGTCAATCGGACTATTTGACCACGAGACTGGGATAAGTCATGTATTGACCACTCAACTCGTCTCATTCACGGCATGTGGTTTTTGTTTCGACTCAGATCACAGCACGCTCGGCCACAGCGGTCAAGGACATTTTTTTACGGGGGACCATAGGTAGGAGAACCTGCGGCACACACAAAAACCTATATGTTTATCTTTTTTTCGAAACAATACTGGGTCCTACTAACTTTTTTTTTTTTTTAGTGGATAGAAAAACAAGACTACATTGGAAGAGGGCTCGAAAGGCCAGGAGTGGGGCTGACGGTGGAACGGCTGGCCGACAGCCAAACTATTTATCCATTCAATTGTCAACTGGCCCCAAACATAGCTGTCGTAATCATACCCGGCCGGTCGGCAACCAGGGCACGTTGTAAGCACGCTCGAGGCCGCGCTCAACCCAGTCAGGGTCGGAAATCACGATAAGGCAGTTTCTTCCCGTTATGTGAATTATATCCCGCGCTAGCACGAACAATCAAACCAAATGTGTCTGAGGGACCCTGGGGAGTTCTGAGCGCACAGGGCCAACAATATCGTACATATATTTGTATCGCGTCCGACGGACGTGTACAGAGTTGATACGCTGATTCAGAAGAGTGTAGACCGAAGGGATGCACACATATGTGTAGACCAAAAACTGTCTAGTTATGGCCACTCTATTTGGTTCAAAGTTTGTCAAAATCAGTAGAACGCTATACAGAGCAAAAACCGCCAGATGCACTGTGGTCAATAGAAACCATTATCAGTTACGATGTCAGCCTGGCCAATAGCAGAGGTTCGGGGTGTGTTTAGCCCTGTGTGTGAGATGTAGTTGATTTCGGCCGAAATATTACCCGGTATGCTTGCTTTTGGCGAATATCCTTTATATTGTTTTCATCCTTGACGGAGACACGATCTTTACTCACAGGTCCTTCTTCGCGGCGCCTCTCAAATATGTTGTTTTGTTGAAATGGGATGAAAGTAGCTTCACCCATGTATCCCCTACAAGCCGAAAACCTGTTTGGTTTCAGTTTTGTTTTGTACGCACGACGGTATTGCCACTATGACCGACTATATGGTTGTGCTTAGCGACGAAGCATATGTCGAACGCTGGCGGATTTGTGACTCGCGTTTGGCATCGGGTCCCATTACGATATTTGACGCAGGGTAGATGTAAATCATTATGGGTGCGAGGGCCACCAATGGACCACCATGCTTGCCCACAACGCTGTAAACCGAAGTAGCCAGACAGACAGAGAGACACGCAGACAGGCAGACAGACACATCGACAGAGAGGCAGACAGACACATAGATACACAGGCAAAATAAAACGTGTCTCCAAATACTATTTTAACGCTCCTGACGGAGGGCTGCGTCGTAAGCGCCATATCATTAGCTTATGTTGACTACGAAAAACACGTTCGGCAATCAGCCGGTAGGCACAGGCAATACGCCTTTTGACAAGGAGAGGGCCTGTGGGATTTCAACAACGGAGCAATCAATGACCACAAGAGAAACCTGGGTGTTCGCATCTTACATCTGATATAACACCGTACATATCTAACATCGTCCAACCGCTTCAAACATTTGTTGTTCCAAGTACCTTAGTCTTACCTGAAACAACGTATGTGCCTCGGCAACTGCAGCGGCATTGTACCTGCTTCTACAAACAGCGCATGGGGGGAAACTGCGTGATGTAGTTTGATCAGGTTAAGTATATTTCTTGATGTAGAAATGAAATTAGTCACTGTCAATGTAGGGAACCTAGACTTTCAAGAACTTCACCGCCCTTTTGAACCATATATTGTCAGCATCGGACGGTGCAACGATCATAAGCGGTTAGAGTATGTCGTGTGAACAATGTTTGACGCATCCGTTATCTTTTTGCACGATTTAGCGTATCGAACGTGTCTCGTCATTTCAGGGTAAATACCATCTCCCCGCGATTTACCCCCAGCTGCACCACACTACGTGGCCGACTGATGCTAGTTCCAAGTGTGAGCGGATAACGGAAACGTGGTAATGTCAACAAATATCGTGCCAGCAACACACCAGTACCCCTTGCTGTAGTTTTCCCCCGGCGGAAAAAATGTGTTCAAGCGTACTACAGATTGGCTTTGGAAGACAATTACAAGCAGCAGATCACATACGAATACCGCTGTTTGCAGGTGACCACAAGGGTTCATGTGTGGCCGTGGAGACGTTTTGACTTGTTGTCATGGCGACGGTCGTCGAAGACAGTCTACCTGTCTTTGACACTCACTAAGTTATACACTGGTATTTGAAGTATTTCCGGCTATCGAATCTCTAACCAGGCTTGCGATTCGAAACAACTTCAAACACTGCCGGGTATATTTGGACATGGTTGACGCAGACAAACTCACTGATACAAAGCCACGCATACAGTAGGCCGGTCAGCGGTAAGCTTAGGTACACTTGACGTAGGACTTAAGGTCAACCTCACCAAAGCTTCCGGAGTTCATCAAATTTCGTGGGGAACCCAAACAAGACTTGGGGAAAAAATATAGTGCGCTAAAGTGCCGGACGTTGATTCGATATCGTATTTGAATGTCGCGCGGATAGCCAAACACGTTTAATGCTTTCCTAGTAACAGTTAGAAACATTTGTACTTTTCTTTTCATATGAAAAACATATGGTTTACCCGCTCTGCTAGACGTCGGACCCAAGCGGCCGGGTTCCATGCACAGACCACTCAACCAGCCTGAACCACCAAGCAGGCCGCACATTTATCATCACGCCGTCTTACCTGCGTTCGCGTAGGCCCCCATCTGCGGCTGGTAGTATTTATGCCCCATCCTGGCTCCGCCTCTCGTCTCGATGTAGTGACAGGGTTGGTGCTGTTGCAATGGTTCGGGCCTCAGAGGTCTTAGACTGCTCTTCTCCCATTAAAGCTCTGCGGGCATATGGACTTTATCCAACAACGAGGTTGCTGAAAAGTATTTTTTCCTGGTGTTTTTTATCAT
>JBBMHQ010093738.1:0-10473 GCA_037834295.1 Postelsia palmaeformis | reverse complement strand
GACACTGCCGCTGCCGCCACAGCTGCTGCTGCAAACGTGACCGCTACCACTGATGCTGCAGCCGCTGCTGATGACGCTGATGATACTGATGCCACTACTGCTGCTGACGCTGCTGCCACCACTGCTGCTGATGCTCCTGCTGCCACCGCTGCTGCTGCTGCTTGCATGCAGAAAGCGGTTGGGCCCCAGGTGCGGGTAATAACCCCCTCCCCGGTTATCGTCGCCGCTAATGCTACCGGCGTCACAGCCACAGCCGCCGCTGCTGGAGATCCTGTCACCAGCGACACTGTCCCCTTGAATCGAGCACAAGTCTCCAGAGCGGCAGCCGCGAATCGAGTACAAGATTCCTGGGTGGTGGTGGTCGCGATTGTATTGGTGGCGATGGCTGTTGTTTCGGGTGCTTCCATGACGTGCCGTGGCGGTAGCTGTGGCCGCGGCGGCGGTGGCGGGTGCGTACTCATTGTCAGAGGAAGCGGAATAGGAAAAGGGGGAGGAGGAGGAGGAGGCGCCTACTGGCACTTGAGGCCACCTTCCCCTACCGCTGCTGCGACCACTGCCGCTGCTAACGCTTCCACCACCGCTTCCGCTACCACCGCTTCCACCACTGATACCGTTGCGGCTGCTGCTACCACTGTTGCTCCCGCCGCTGCGACCATTTCTACCACTGTTGAAGGTGCTACCGCTGC
Organism: Postelsia palmaeformis; assembly: GCA_037834295.1. NCBI lineage: Eukaryota > Phaeophyceae > Laminariales > Laminariaceae > Postelsia > Postelsia palmaeformis. The sequence goes on along the minus strand of JBBMHQ010093738.1, from coordinate 9,787 downwards.
TGCTTCCACCCGCGCCGCCGCCGCTGCCGCCGCCGCCGCTGCTGCTGTCATCCAGGTAGCTCCCTATCGTCGATCCAGGGGAGTGCCATGGCTTCGACGCCAGGAGGTCTCGCAGCTGCAGCGGAGAGATGCCGCGAGAGTGGACAAGTTCGTCGACCGACTTGAGCTTCCGGTGTCCGCGAATTGTGACCGACGCGACAGCAGCAGCATCAGCAGCACGAACGACGTTGCGCGCCGGCGATCGTTGGGCGAAGCTCAAGATTTCCGACGCGGCTGTGGTGGTGCTGTGTTCCCTGGCTTCTTCCTGCCTCTGCAGCCTTCGCCGCTTCTGTTGTTGTTGCTGCTGCATCGCAACGCCGCTGCCGAAGTCCGTGGGACAGTCGCGGGAACCCAACTCGCTCAACTCGTCGTATTCCTCTCCACTACTACCACCACTGACACCACCACCACCAGCGCCACTACCATCAGGAGTAAACCCAGGCAGTCGGCAAAACCGGGGGTAATCAGGATCGACATTGACAACCATATTTTCGAGGTAGCACCGCTTACGCACGCTCCCGAAGACATCGCCCATCCCTGCCCCCCCTGCGGCATCCCCCTCCCTCTGCCTCGAAACCTCCGCGCAGCTCTCCTGTCCGAACGAAGCAGAGGACGAAACTGAAGAGTGCCATCGATCATCCCTCGACGCGTCACGGAGTCGCCGTCGCCACCGAGAGCCCGCTGCATCCCTCCTCTTCCCTCCCCCCACGCCGCCGCCACGGCTACCGCGCCGTCATCGATGGACTCGTCGTGCCCCCTTCTTATCGTTGACGTGGCGTTATCCATCGACCCAACGTGCCTCTCCCCACTACGACCACTACCCCCACGACTTCCAGCCGCTGCCGCAGCGGCCACCGCCGTAGCCGCCGCCGCCGCAGCAGCAGCACCCGCTACCGTGATAGGCACAACCCCGACCCCACCCAAAGGCGCCGCCGCCACCCGGGGCACAGACCCACATCCAGACCCCGCCACTCCCATCCCCATCGGCACTAACCCGCTTAGCACAACCGCGTTCGATCCGGCAGCAGAAATATGGCCGGGGTGAGGTGTGGGGGAAGGGGTAGGAGTCGCAGCGGTAGCAGCAGCGGCAGCAGCGATGGAGGCCAAGGTGGAGCGGCCTCTTCCCGACGGCACCATACCCTCGCGGCGATGGGTAGAGCAGAATTTCTCCTTGGACCCTGGGAACGCGAAGGACGAGTAGCCGCGGCAGTTAGCAGCCGCGCACCGCCTGGGGTAGGGTAGGGTAGGGTGGAGTGGGGTTGGTTGGGGTGAGATCGGGGGTGGGGGTGCAGGGCGTCGTTCGCCAATACGAAAAGAAGGAAAAACAGCGACGACGAATAACATTGGAGAGTTCTACCTGCGGTGTACCGATAACTACAGTCGTTAGAGTGGCGCAAATTTTCGCAGGCTTTCGCTGCAAAGGGCTGACAAGACCAAAAACTGTAACTGTTCAATCAGTCGAGCACACACCCGGCGTATGAAATAAGATCATTAAAAAAAATACTCGACAACCGGTGGATATACCGTTGTGAAACAAAGGTAGCAGAATAGATTTTGGTGGGGATATAAAATGATCTTGTACCATACCGGGTACTATAAAGATAATCCAATACTTTTTTGTTGCCACTGGTCAAGCCTGACCTGTGCTTCACGTCCACCATGGTTGGCAGCTTGTGCGTGGAGCAGAAACAGGCCCGTTCCCCCTCGTAGCCGTAGTTGGGCTGCTTGTGGCAGGACACGAACTCGCAGCTGAGAAACAGCAAAAAATCAACGTTCAAATAAAACACATTAGCCATCAGAAAACAAAAACATGGCAGAGCACAACGAACAGTACACCACAGCACAGCACAGCACAGCACAACACAGCACAGCGAACAGTACACCACAGCATCACAGGGCAGAACAGGACAAGACAGTGCAGCACGATGCAGACTTCGGGCATGACGTACTGCGAGGTACTGCAGCGTACCCAGCAATTATGGCGCATCCCACGGAGGCATGAGGCATTACAGTAGTACACTGCGTGGTACGTCTGCTGGTATACTGGCAGCATACCAAACGGTATACTGCCGGTATACCAGACAACAGCACTACGATTGTGCTCTGGATCTACCTTATTTTGGACATGCGACCCCCCTGACGGAAAAAAAACCAGGTTTAATTGCACATCAACCAGCGCCAGAATCGGTCATGAGTACAACAAAACACAATAAAAACGTGATCTGGCGCCCTAATCGATCATGAATACAACAGAACACAATGAAAACGTGATCTGGCGCGGAAATAACGGACACGTGTGTGTGTGTGTGCTCCTTTTTGGCTGTAAACCACCCCCGAATACGCTCAGCTTCAAATTTATTGATTTATTTTCTGGTGTGGCCGCTTCCAGACAGCAACAGGTATATCCTATATACAGTAGTCACTGCCTTATGGGTGGGTGCCTTAGCATATAGTCCGCGCGCCTATCAAGATCAATTTCGTGGGTTCAAGTCTCACCGAGTGCATATTCAGGGGCTTTTTCTTGCGTACAAGAGATTGATTAGCGGAAAACGCAAGAGCGTGAGTTAGCCACATTCGATGAAAATCGACGAGCAGTGGGATTGCTGAACCCTATGCGCGACAAAAAACCAGTCCGGTATTTACCTGGTATTCACCACGTGATACGATCATTTCGCTAGTGCGGAGATGAGGTTCTCCACCCCGCGCAACGCACAAATTATCTGACTCGACCGCCAGCCGTGGTGACCGCCAAAAAACAACAAAATACGGTATCCTGGTTTCTAACGCAATGAGAGGCATGTTCTACAGCGTCGTCTCCAACCGACCCCAACCCAATCTATGTGTTATACGTATAGGGGGGAGGGGGGGGAGATGAAAGGTACAACTGGGCAAAAATAGCAAAATTGGAAACGACCCCCCCCCCCGGTATTACTGGGGAAAAAATGGCAAAATAGGAGTTGACAAAATGAAGAACAAAACTGGCAAGAACAAGAAGAAAACAGCAACTCACCGGCGATGGCGAACGTCAACCATTGAATCGTTCGGCTTGTGGGTGGCGCAGAACCTAGCCTTCCCTCCCTTCTCTCCGAAGTACGGCTCCTGTTTTTTTGGGCAAACAGAGAGTCGGTAGGGGGGGGGGTTGGAGAGGTGTGTAATTGACCCTCTTTCCCGCTGCAAAGAGTGATCACAAGTACTTTGTCCCTAGAGAGGTAGGGCGGGACACTGGCACAGTATGTGCTGGCAGCAGCAATCTACTTGACCTGGCCAATATATTCGCTATTGTAAGAGTTTTATCTTACGTGCGTCGAAAAAACGCGCCATTTTAGAATACGGAAACCCACTTACTGCGTTTCGGGAGGAATCGAGCAAGAGAGGAGAGACAACAGTGTACTGCCGCAATCCAGCATAGTGGTTAATTTTGACGGCGGTATAATGACTACCGTTTAGTCAGACAGTGCCCAGCCCTGTCCTAGGATTTTGCCTTGATTTTTCCTTTTTCCGAGGAAAACGTTTCATTCAGATAGACAAGAGAGATCATGATCTAGATCATCTAGTTCCTCACCTGCCGTTGTGAGAGGTTGGTGCAGGACCTGCCTCCCAGGGCAGACCCAACCCAGGAAACATGAACTAGATTTTACGCAGATGATACGCTAAATATATTATTTTTCCCAATTACAGACACACGCACTTCTTGAAATATGCAGCCTCAAATTTCGTCTTCCTCATTTACGGGCTGTATTTCTTGCATTGCATGAGGCCAATGTAAAACCCGTATATACGCGCGATCTGAAGGAACAGCTGTGAGATCGAGGATTTGGTCGAATGTCGTCCTTGCAAGCTGTGCGTGATACTCCGATCAAGCGTCCTACGGGCTATAAAAACAACAGCTGTGAGGCCTAGGATTTGGTCGAAGGCCATATTTGCAAGCTGTGCGTGACACTTCCGTCGCGCCTAGTGCGGGTTTTTATTTTATGGCCTCATCCAGGAAACACAGTCCGCATACGTATGAGGGAAGCAAAATCTGAAGCTGCAGAGTTCAAGGAGTAGGCGTGTTTTTTTATATTTGGGGAATACTAAAAATAAAATTCAAGGTTCTAAACGTAGCGTGTCACGAGTGGGCAATTTTTCCGGTGTGTATTTCTGATCTCTGGTATTACTGCTTTGTGAATGTACTTCGAAGTACATAATGTATACCAGATGTATGCTTTGTGAGGGAGCAAATGTTGCACATCATTGTAGCGAAAACACCCGTGGGCTGGGTTTAGATTGGAATAATCCTATACTTCGAAGTAATGATATTCAGGGCGGACTGAGTTTAGATTGGAATAATCCTATAATGATACTCAGGGTGCACGGATTCAGAATGGACAAATACTTTCGAGTATGGATTCAGGGTGAAATTACCATATAGATGGATTTCAGAGCGGTATACACTTCCATGGATTCAGGATAGAACGGACTTATACGAAGGGATTCCAAGTGGACTGACCAGGACATGTTTCTCAAGGATTCGAATGATTCAGAATTAAGGACTAAAAAACACGGCATGAAATTTCAGGATGGAATACACTGCTGTGAATTTCAAAGTGGCATAAAGCCGGCGTCCCCGGCGGCTTGATACGTAGTCCGCGCGCCTGTCAAGATCAATTCCGGGGGTTCAAGTCTCACCGAGTGCATGCTCAGGGTCTTTTTCTTGCATAGAATAAATTGATTAGCGGGAAGCGCGAGAGCGTGAGTTAGCTACATTCGATGAAGATCGACGAGCAGTTGGGATTGATGAACCCTTTGCGTGACGAAAAAAAAGAAGGCACGTACCGGGGGGGAGAGGGGTAGACACCTGTGTCCACGGCTTGTCCAGAAGCGCGTCGAGGGTAAACCCTCCTACGAGCTAGGCTGGAAAGTAAAAATGATGAATGAAAAAAAAAAAAAATAATTACCAGGTATATTTTAACCTTTGGGGCCCCCGAGTCAAAGATGTCAGAAGACAGCACCTCCCCCCCTTGGCAGACAGCAGCTTTGGCTTGACATGCCTTGACCGACACCAAATCACAAGGTGTTAGTGTGCAACAATCGGTCCTACACTCTATCGTTGACAGTGCACGTATTGCCTTTTGCTTGACACGTCTCCTGGCATATTTTCCCCGAGTTACATCCCAGTAGCAACCGATGAAAGGCTAACCTTGGTGTGATCAACCGTGCACGAGCAGGTTGCGGGTAAGATCATGTTGCGGCCGTGCCGTACGGCTCCTTGGTTTGTAACTCAGATAAGGAATTTGTATTACCCCTCTAGCACGCATTGACCGTAGCTGTATACCGGCAATCTCGACTGCTAAATTTCCAAAGGGCTCCTCACGAGCCACGACCCAACCCGCAGGTCGGGTCAATTTTGTATCTGACGGGTCGGGTCGGGCCGGGTGTGGTTGGGTCGGGAGATTTTCAAATTCTCACAGATCGGGCCTGGTCCCCCTTACCCAACCCGACCCGTGAGTAGCCCCGCATTTCCCCCCCCTTCAGTCCTAAGAGGGTTAACAAGTCTTACCATGGTTTCAGAGTGGATAATTTAAAAAATTCAGAAATAGAGCGGAATAAATAAACACGATAATCATGACGTAAGAGGTCGGCTCTCAGCAGTTTTGAAAGTCGATTTCGTAAAATATAATAATAACTGTTAATAGTGATGAACATTTTTGAGCCGAGACCCAGCTATCAGTTGACTGTCGAGGTCCTCATCTCTCGGTACGCTCATTGCTGGCTGTGCGTCACCTTGCTCGGCCCCTTCGACCCCGCCGGGAGCGGCCTTGCAACATACCCCTGCGGCCGGCAATAAAATCGGGACCCAGACTCGTACTACGGTGGATAGAGTCGGCAGAGCTTACCACTTATTCGAGGTTTTGTTCTGGTAGGAATATGGTCAGGGATTGGGTTGCTCTGATTGGCTCAGGGTGAGGCTCGAGGTTACTCTGATTGGCTTAGAGTCAGGGTTCGGGCTCCTCTAATTGGCTGAGGGCCAGGGTTAGGGCTGCTCTGATTGGCTTAGGGTTAGGGTTGGGGTTCGTTACACTAGTCTTGTAAACAGTCTGTGCCAACCATTTCTCGAATAAAAGGTGCACAACCCTCGGTAGAGCAGCGGTTTTCAGGCAAGACTATTTCTAGATTGACCTCGACTGAGGCAGTACTCTATACGCGTATGCGCAAAGGCATACCTCCCTTATGCCTTATAAGGCATGCCTTATTCCAATAAGACTTTCACTATCCCAATAATGCGTGCATTATCCCTAACAGGCATTCCTTTCCAGGCCCCAATAAGGAGTGCATTAACCCACTAAGGCATCGTCACATCTCAATAAGGCGTGTGCTCTATCCAAATAATGCAGCATATATCAATAGGGAATGCCTTCGAGAAGGCAAGCCTTATCCTCATGAGGCGTGCCTCAGGCAGCACGTTATGGTACCACACTGCTGTCTGTCAACATATATCGAGAAGGTGTGCCTCATCCCAATAAGGCATCATGCCTTCTCATATCCCAATAAAACATCTTATCTCAATAGGACATGCCTTATCCTCATGAGGCGTGCCGTCAACTGCACGTTATGGTACAGCAGTACCTCATTGTGATCATTATGTCCCCATGAGGCATCACATCTCAATAAGGCATGCCTACACTTAAGATACCACACTGTGTAGCTCTTTCATCTCCCTGATATTTATTTCGACTCTCAAAGTGAAAATAAAGGCTACCTGGTATGCAACAGCAGCAGTCCGTATGGTAAAATTAATACCTGGTATGAATATTGCGGGGGAACATATGAAATACCTGGTAGGAACTCTAGTACATACAAACACCTCCATATTCCGCTATTTTTACCAAAAATATTGGTCCTAATTAGGGCCCACCTTAACCGGGAACAATTTTTTATTCCGATTTTTGCTTTGATTGACAACGAGTATGCCGCTCCCTCAAAGTACTCAAACACGTTTTTTTCGAAATGAAATGGAAATTCGTTGAAAATTATAATTTGATTTCCAACTGAAAGTTCCCCATTAAGATGGGCCCTTGCTCTATTCATATTAGTAGTCCCCCGTTGTTGTATCCGTATATATTTCAAATGACATACGTATCGTTCTCGTATATCGCACGATTTATGCGTCATACGTACAAAGTTCACGTATCGTTCTTGTACATAGCATCACGGCACGTGTTGTATAGATACATTTTTGCGGAACGAAAAAAAGCTGCAACAATATAGTGGCGTTGTGTGGTCGCCACTTATCCCAGAGGTTTGGCAAATATATTCACAGCAGCAGTGGCACGAGGTCCATTTTGGTTGAATTTTCGCATCTGACGGACTTCATGGACCTACACTGGTCTCCGTACACCATGCAGTACTCGGGGTGGGGTGTGGACCCATTTTCTTTTGGCTCCATGTTTCTAAGATGAAGCAAGATGAAGCAGCCACAAAGGCGGTATCATACCTGGCGGTCTTATTGTGTCAATAAAGCATATCTTATCGCTGGAACAAAATTCATGTTGTGCCTCATGTTGTGCTGCCACCTGATGTCTACCAGACCATGGGGCTGGTTGTTCCATCGTGCTCGCATGCCCATTTTTTTTCTCGAGGGCCAAACGTCATTTCTCGGGGGTGAGTTCGACAAGACTTGGGCATAAAAACTACTGAGCCAGTACCGCGAAAAAGCGCTATGAGTTCGAGCAAGACGGGGGGGGCTGCGGTCGTTTTCCAGCGATCGTTTTTTTATTTCTTTTCCGACAACAACGGGACAACGAGAGGGGGGCCTCTGCTCTTGTTTTTGCCAACACCGACCAACAAGATGGTCTGTCTCGAAAAAAGGGTCTCGTCAAAAATGTATACTGCACCTGGTACAGTACGCGGGTATGTCCTCGACTCATTTAGTGCCGTTATTGCCGCTGTGAAGAGAAAACGAGCTCTGAAAACCAATCGCAAACCCCTGTGTGCCAGCTCAACGCTCTCTTCTACGGTACTCAGGCGCGAGGAGCATCGAAATCATATGGTCCGTCCCTATCGTAGCCATGCATCATCCTCAAGTGGTAGGGCTAAGCACTGACAGACTCAGCCAGTAGCGATTCATATTGCCGTCAAATATATCAACTACCGGTACTAAATAGTATGCTTGATAGCAGCACACTGCCGTCTCTCCTCTCCTCCCGAACATATTCTGCGGGTTTCCGTACTGAGCGTGATATGGCGTGCTTCTTGAGCGTACACGAGATAAAAACTATTGGCGAGTATACTGGCCAAGTCAATCAGTAGATTACTACTGCCAGTACATACTGCTGTGCCAGTGCCCAGCCCTACTATTAATACGACGGGGGACCATAATCATCAGGGGCCATCGTGAAACAAAAACTTATACCAGGTACGAGTATATTCTAGTATGTTTACTGGGTATAAAAAAGCATATTTTGTTGTGGCTGTGTTCCCCTGCAATAAATCTGGCCTTTGTTACCGGCCAGAGTGGAATGTACCATGATTTTTTTGCCGAATTACGCAGCCGGGTTCAAAATATATCAAGGGCGTGCCTTTGACGCCGTTGCAAAGATCTCACGAGACAGCACGTTCACCCCGGACCAAAGCCTAGTGGGTAGGGTGCGACGTGTACTGTCGCAATCTGGGAGACTAGATTTTTAAATGGTTTAGGAGGTTGAAGTCCGTCACGAGCTGGCCGGTGGATATATTACCGGCCTGCTGTCTACCCCCCTATGCTAAACCACATTCGTATGGAAAAGCTAGCCGGATGGAGACCGAGAGGTTACCATGAACGCGCACGTGAAAGCTGTATGATTCTTCATACAGTATAAGCATGGGGACCGAGATCTCCCATTCGGTCTTTCGGCCCGGAGAAAGAAAGAAAGCACGTTCACCCCTTGACAGACAGCAAACCTTGCCTTGACACCCCCCAACCGGCACAAATGCACCCTCAGAATGTTGCTGAACACACAGCCGCCCTAAAATATATATCAAGGGCATGCCTTCGACCCCGTCGCAAAGATGTCAGAAGACAGCACTTTCACCCCTTGACAACAACTTCGTCTCAACACGCCTTCACCGACACCAAACTACCACGTACCGGTTGGATATGGCCCCGAACGACCGGCCTCGAAACCCTTGACAGTTATTTAGGCGCACGTTTTGCCTTTGCTCGACATTTCTCGCGCCAAACACTGCTCCTCTGACCGGAGATATAAGGACCGTTTATTCACTATTAATAGTATCAATACAGAAAGGTCCTTGTATTTCCGGCCAGAGTGGTGCCCAACCTATTGTTGGTACGCCACCACTCGAGACGGAAATATGAGGACCGTTTATTCACTAATATCAATACAAAAAGGTCCTTGCATGTCCGGCCAGAGTGGTACCCACTAACGTTAGGACGCCATCATTACTAGACGCCACCACATTGGACGAAAATACAGCTCACCTGGTATCCATTAATATCAATATCAATATCAATATCAATATCAATATCAATATCAATACCAATATCAATACCAATACCAATATCAATATCAATATCAATATCAATACCAATATCAATATCAATATCAATACCAATACCAATACCAATATCAATATCAATATCAATATCAATATCAATGTCAATATCAATATCAATATCAATATCAATATCAATGTCAATATCAATATCAATATCAATATCAATATCAATATCAATATCAATATCAATATCAATATCAATATCAATATCAAT